>BPLR01005297.1:0-67485 GCA_021605095.1 Caerostris extrusa | reverse complement strand
TCTTACTAACCAGCCCATATTTATTTATTAAAATTAAGATGTTTAAAAACTTAAACCTAATTCATGCAAAAAAAAAGGCTAAAAATAAATATCATCTAGAATGAATTATAAACATACCAAATAACAAATAAGAAAAAGACAAAAATATAAATCTACTCTAACAATAAAATATCATATAAAAATAATATAATATAATATAACAATAATAAATTTATGTTATATAATACTATTGAATTTTTATTTAAAATTAAAATTTATTTTTCTACAAAATTGTTTTTAAAAGTTTTTTAAAAAAAAAAAATTATATAACACTAAAATGTCAAAACTTTTATAATATCATAAATAAAGATTCTAAATTATTTCTTTTATCAGGTTTATTAATTTATTTCATAAGAAGATAATTTTCGTCTTTTTTCATGATAATTTTCAGTTATTCTTTACCATCACAAACTGGACAACATTGCCCAGGAAGTTTGATGGGGTTTGTACATTGAGAATACATTTTGGCAACGACTTAGTTTCCGTTTTTCACAGTAGACAGCACCTTTTCTTTTGGAAAAATAAAAAATAAAAATATCTCATTCAATGTAATAAATTAATAATTAATCAGTAATAAATTATTGAAATTATTTAATTTGTTGATAGTTTACTAATGAACAGAACATAGAGACAGAAAAGTTATTGCTAAAGTTATTCTCAAAAGAAAAAAGTGTTTTCTAGAAATTATTCTTAATGGAAATTTGATGAGAACGAAAACATGGAAATACTTTTGAATACTTTACTTTGCATATTTTTATACAGTACTGCATGAAATACTTTTACAAAGTGCATGCCTGTTTTATTTTTATGAAAATCTCTAATTAATAGGCACCTTGTTTAGAACCAGGAATTTTCATTGTATCTGAAGACGTATTAACTAACTGAGTACTGAAAGTGCCCGTCTGTTACAACTTGTCTTTATATTTCTCAAAGTTTATGTGTGTTTTAACCAATGAACGACCTCAATTTACATCCAAAATTTCACCAAAATTGCAAAAGAATACTTCTAATATAAAACCTAGATCAAGTGGAAAAGAAATTCGAAATTAGATCAGTATCCATTAAAAAATTATCCAATTTGGCGACTTCCATGGTTAGTGGTTGGCGAATGTTTCATGGTTGACGTTATTTTTTTACTCTGTTGCACTGTTCATAAATAAAGCTGGCGTGAAAAAAAAAAAAAAAACGTACTAACTGATGAATTATAACCAATTACAGTTTTTTTAATAAATAAAAATAAAGAGCATTGTCATTTTAATAATAAAAATATACTTTTAATCCAAGACTCCTACACCCCTGAAGAGTTTGTCAATGTTGCAACCGCAGTATATCAGCAATTTTTCTTGATGTTACCATAGTTCAATTCGAGGATTCAGATTTTCTGGGTTTTTTTTTTTAAACAGTATAGCGCATCTTTTATTTTATTTTTCGATTTTTTTCAGAAAAAATTGATATGATTTACAGAAAGAGAAATGAACTAACAAATTTTTTTTAATAATTATTTCACGAAAGATATCAAATAATGATTTATCGGCCATTGATGGAGTACTGTCTGAGTTTTTGATTCCTTCTTCTAATAGGAATTCCTTCTTCTAATAGGAATTCTTTCTCCCGTCTCCGGATGTCCAAAATTTGACAGTCATAGGGATGAGTTCATGAGGAAAATGATATAGCATGGAAGAAAGAAAGCATTTATAGGGGAGAACGTTTCGTTGAACTTCACACTGGTTTTTGTTATAAAATTTGCTATCACCCTGTACTATCAAAACTTACAGGAAAATTTAATAATAATTATGCATCTAAAAAGGTAAACATTTATTTTTCAAGATTATAAAATTTATTTTTCAAGATTATATATATATAATATATATATATATATATAACTATATATATATATATATATATATATACATGATATATATATATATAACTGATAAGTTGAACACAGTTGTATCACTATTTTTTTTTTTTATAAAAGCAATAATAAAATTTAACTAAAGATGCTAATACAAATACCAAAATTGTCAAAATAAGCTTTGACATTATGACAATTTGTTTTCAAACTCTTTTTAACGCTATATATTAATATATCTACGATAACAATATAATTGTTGACACATAACTCTGTAAGTCGAAAATGATGAAGAATTTTTTTAATGGTAAAAAAGAAAATATGTATATAAAAAAGAAATATATATTGGAAAAGAAAAATATTCCATTATTTCCATTGTTTATTTATATGTATTGCAGATGTTTAAACAAACTTTTTATGGTATATGACTTCAATACTTGCCTTAGCTTTCTTCAGAATTATGTAAATAGCTTGCATTTTCTTAATCTATAGGACACCATCTGGATGTTAAATTCACCCAAACCTGTAAATTTAATAAAAAAGGTAAATATTTTCCTTTCAAAATTAGTATAGACAAACAACAGAATCAGTTTTAGTTATAACATCCAGATAGCAATAATATAGGCTAAGAAATGACTTTTAAGCTATTCACATAATCTGCAAAATAACCAGTAACTGGAATCTAGAATCAGTGACATTTTACTTTTATTAAAAATCCATCATTATGTTTAGAAGTAATGCTTGTTAAATACAATTAATTTATTTCTGAGTGCATAGATTTTTATTATTCAATGTACATACTTGCATTTTCATTACATTAAGAATGACATATTTCATTTCTCCTTTCAGGCAATCTAGAGAAATCAATTTCCCTTTTAAAAAATAATTCAAATTTTCAAACGTGATTAAATGAAGTACGTTAAATATTTGCACAATGTGTGTCATTCTTTTAATCTTTTTACCACAAATATTTCTTGGTAACATAATATAAACATCATTGTTGGAAGAATGGCATTAAAAGTAAGAATAATGAATCCTTCTGCAACGTTCTCTTGCGTCAAAATGAGTATGAGCATCAATATCGCAACTAATAAATTTAAAAAAAGAATTTATTTCTTTGTAACATTTCTTGCATATTTATTGAAACTTTGCTTGACATATATTATATATATACATATATATATATAATGCTTTGCTTGACATATATTTGAAAGAGCAAGCAAAATTTCAAAACTCCTCTACACTAGCTCCAAAGATAGAGCTATGCTTAACAGTCTGGTGATTTGAATGTTTTGGCTGATCGGCATATATAGAAAATTATTTTCAATCAGAACTTTAGTTATTCTTTGGAATTAGAAATATAATTAAAATTATAAGAACACATTTCATTAATAACTTTCTGTGAATTATTCAATAATCTTCTAACGCTTGGCATGAAGTTTAGCATTTCTGATTACGTCAAACTTAGAAAAATGAATATGATCACCAATATCAAAGCCAATAAATTTAAAAGCAGTATTCATTTTTACAACTTTTCTTGCATATTTATTGCAACTTTGCTTGACATATATTTGAAAGCAAGCATTGAACATTTGAATACTTGCTTGACACACATATATAGTATACATACTATATATAAATAATGTATAATATCAAAACTCTTTTACATTCGATCCAAAGAAAGAGGTATGCTGGTCAGTCTGGTGATTTGAATGGTTTGGGGCTGATTAATATATATATAGGAAATTATTTTCAATCTGAACTAATTTGGAATCAGAAATATAATTATAATTATAACAATATATTTTTAGCAACACTTTTCAGGAATTTTATCATTTCTGAATGAATCAAATTTAGAAAACTGAGTATCAGCATCAATATCACAACCAATGAATTTAAAAGAAGTATTGACTTTTTTTTCTTACTTTGCTTAACAAATATTTGAAACCTTACATTGGATATTTAATCGCTTGCTTGACATGTATGTATGTATGTATATATATAGAGAGATATATATAATTTTCCAATTATATAATCTTCAATCTTCAACCTTCTAACAATTGGCCTGAATTTTAGCATTTCCGATTTTAAATATTCTTGAATTTAAGGAATAATTAAATTTTTACTGAAAATGGTTGCATATTAAGTATTATAAATAAAACTAACAAAGAGAAATTAAATTTAATTAAAAAATTATGTGTGAAGTTAGAGCAATTTAAATTATTGATGATTTAAACCCATTAATAGAATTGTGTTAGGAATTTCAAAAGGCAACGTATCAAATTAAACAGAAAAATTTTCACGAAATTTACAGAATAGATTTTAAGTTACTCAAAAGTGTCTTTTCAAGTATGTATTCCGTAAATTATTTCAAGCAAATGCATAGGTTCTGAAGTGACTCTTTTTATTTCATTTTTAATTAATTTGAACTGTTAAATCTATGATATCCTACAATGATGCTCAATCATCTATAATAACTAATGAATAAAATTTTTTAGTAAATATTTGGTATAATCACTCTAAAAAAATCAGTCAAAGTTGAGCATTTGTTAAAAAGTCTGTATAAATTTAACATGTTGCTTTCTAAAAGGATATAAAACGCTATTATTTACAGAATTCTTTGTCAGGTTTACAGATTTAAAGTGTCCTTCTCCAAAAAAATTTACAATTTGGTTTCACTTGTCGGTTATCAAACCGAGGGTCTCTCATTTCAGAAGACCCAACTTGCTGTCCATTAAATTGCTCTTGGCGAAATTTCCAATTTGAAATTACAAACAGTAATGCTTTTAAATTTATTAAGGAAAAACTTGATTGATATTTTTAACAATGTAAATTTAACTATTCTTAGATTTATTAATGTTGTGTTTCTATCAGCTACTGTAAAAATTAATAAGTATATGTAGATATTTTAAAATAAAGAGTGAAAAATATTTTGTAATTCCAAAGAGATTTTCAAGAAAAATAATTTTTAATAGAACAACAATTTTATCATTCAACAATAAAAAATAGTTTGGAGTGGAAGAAATATCTCTTATATAAACTTTTAAAAAGAAAAAAAAAATTTTTCTTCTGTAGCCACATTTTTTTTTCCTTAGTGATTACACAAAAAAAAAAATATGCTAAAATTTTTATGAAATATTATGTAAAAAATAGCTTCTAGAATCTAATTTAAGGAATGCATCTTCAAATGAAAAGGAACATTTAAAACACTTAGAAAAATGCTTTACGATAGAAAAGCAATTTTCTATGAAATATAATAAGAGATTTGGAAATACAATAGTTCTTCATTATATCGCGCATATAGGTAGACAAAGAAAAACCCTAATTTAACAAGGGGCGATACAACCAGAAGTACAGTGGATTATCTCTAATCAGATATCTATAGGACCAGAAACTATAGGATTACAAAGAGTGTCCTGACTACAGAGGGTCAGTAGAAAAATATATTTGGAAATACAGTAGTTTCTCATTACATCGCACATATAAGTAGACAAAGAAAAACCCCAATTTAACGATGAGCCATATAACAAGAAGTACAGTGGATTGTCTGTAATTTGACATTTATACTAGGACCAGACAACTGTAGGCTTACAGAGTATCGGACTACAGAGGATCAATAGAAAAATATATATTGCACTGTACTACATCTGAACTGTAATGAAAATTAAAACAAAAATATAATATATATTTATATCTTTTTATTAATTTTTATATTATATCACTATGTCTTATGATGTGTTATTTTATAAAATAATAAAAGATTGTTGAATAGTAGCAAATCAAAGAGACAATTAATCTACTGAAGATCAAACTAAGAACTGAAAAAAGTATGCAAAGTAGAGAAAAGGTTTAGTTTTAACAGAAAGAATGGTTCATGGCCGAGTCACATGTTCCAACAGGTGTATCGGACTAGTGGAAGAGTCAAATTAGACAGGGTTTACGATATAAAAAATGTTGAACCCTCATTTACAAAGTGTAGAATTACTTTGTTTAGAGAATTTGAATCTTAGTGAAGTATTCTTCCTTCATGTTTTTAATTTAAATTTATTAAAATAATTCGAAACAAAAATTACATAAATTGTTGATATGTAATATTTTAAAAGCTCTGGAGCTCGGTGACATAGGTTTCGGGTTCGAGTGCCGGCTGTGACATGGATGTTTGTAGTGGTTCGGAATCCACTTTAAACTGTAGATCACGGTCTAATATAACAATAGAGTGTTGAGCGTAGGATTGGCAACCCTACCCGTAAAAAGAAAACATCTAATGTTTCGGATTCTGCCAGAAGACAGACAGCCTTGGCCCACCATGGGACTATAGCGCCATTGAAAAAGAAGAAGAAGACTTTAAAAATTAAATTCACAACAGATACAAATTCTGTACTCACATCACAAGTGCAAGAATAGCAGGAATCGGACTGTGGTTGAAAGGTTTCGCCATTCTTGACGACCACGCCTTGAAAATGGCATTCTTCGCAAGTCGGGCAACAATTTCCAGGTTGCTTTTGAGGATTTTCACAAGTCATCACAGGACAACTCACGGATTCACACTCCATATTTCCTATAAAATTGTTCAATTTTATTAAAAAAAAAAAAAAAGTCTTGAAATAATTTTTTTTTCATGAATTAGAATTTTTTTTATAAAATTGTATAAAATTCCTCTATTATTTTAGAGTGTAGTAAAAAATATAGAGTAGGTGTAGTATATAAGTAAGGATGTTATCTATAGGTAGGGGTTAATAGTATAGAGGTGATCGGTATAATTATTATCGGACCGGTATCAGTAGGTATTATAGTATAAAAGAAGTTGTATGAAATTCCTCTATTATTTTGTATTAAAAGATATACAGAGTAGGTGTAGTATATAAAGTATAAAGGTTATCTGTAGGTAGGAGTTAGTAGTATAGAAGTTATCAGTAGGTAGGGATTAGTAGTATAGAGGTTATCAGTATTATTAGTATCTATACAGGCTATCAGTATTATTATAGGTGTAGTATATAAGTATAGAGTACAGTGTAATTCAGATGAGTTTAATATATAATGTTTTCCTGAAAAAGTAAATGAGACAGTAATCAAACTTTAAAAGTTATTTAAAAATTTGTGTGCATGCATGAGATCATATATACAACAAAGGAAAAGTTATGATTATTATTTGTAAGTATTATAAAACTAAATATTTGTATGTATTTATTCCTTACCTTTATAACAATAGCATTTGCGACAAGAGTCAACTGAAGGAATTTCTGCATTATTTGGATAAATTCTTCCTAAAACTTGGCAGCCTATAAATAAAAATATGATCGTGAATAAAAAATTTTGGCAAAAATAGCAATAATCAGTGATTTATAAATATTTGAGAAAATCTTGTTTGATCGACTTTAAGGTTTTCAATAAGTTCAGTGCTAAAATAATAGTTTTTTTATGTTTTAGTTTCCTATTTATCAATTTGAAATAATAATTTTAGTATGGATTGTAAAAAAAAATCAGTGTTTTCTTAATTATCTAATTTATTTTTGTTTTATTCTATTTTCTAGAAATTAGTTAACATACAAAAATTCATAGAAAAAGACCAAATTTCTTTAGCTTTTAAGGAACCAGTAAAGAATACATTATACCAAAAAAATTAATTTAACAATTTTTTATACAGAAAATAAGTTTAACAATACAATACGGTTTAAACAATAAGGAAAAAAAATTCCAAGTTAAATAATTCTAATTATTTTTTAATTACCAACGGCTGGCTACAATAAGCAAGAATAAAAAGAACACAAGGAATAAAAACAACAATAACAATGAGAAAAGAAGGAAATCACATATTGACATGTTTAGCCCATAAGGGCCCTAGCCTCGCAGTAACCACCATACGCAGTAGAGGAAACAAATACAGAGCAAACAGGAAGGTGGAATGAATTCATGTCCTCACCGAAATTGCAGAGCATGCATTTTAATTATTGAACCAATGATTTATCAAATATTATTCAATATTTAAAAATCAAAGTCGTCTCTTATAAAACTATCTATAAAATAAAGAAGACCATCTCTCAAGTTTAATCCTTGATAATAATTCATTTAACTAATTACCAAAAGCTTTAATTTCATTACCAAAATTAGATAGAGAATTCCCATTAACTTTCCACAAAATCTGAGTGGCAATTTTTTAAATTAAATTTATTGCCAAACAAAAATAAGCGAAATGTTAGCATAAAACACTTTGCATTTTCAATGAGAATATAATTCTAATCTTAACCTCTTTTATCTTTATTATAATCTCTTGTGAACTTAGATTTGAATTGAGAAGATATGTTCATAGACACAATTTAAGAAAAAGTATTTATTTCAATGAAGGAAAACTATGCATGTACCATTACATTCTGGACAGCAAACATCCGGTCTCATTACTGGATGCGTGCACGGAATCTTGCACGCGATTCTCTCGCATTTACTTGCGCCATCTCTACAGGAGCACTCTTGGCACACATCCGAATGGTGGATCCACTTTTGACCATACTCCACAGGTTGGCCTAGACTGTTCGTGCAGCCTGCATAGATGAGAAAACATTAGAATTGATTAAAAGTAAACAAAATAAGAGGATTGGTTAAAAGTGCCTGATTTTAATCGCTTTTATAAAATATTGTTTATGCTAACAAGTAAATCAACTTGACTTAATTTGAGATTTACGCACGCGTATGTTGCTTTATATCCTCAATTGCTCTTAAAAAATAAATCTAAATGGATAACTGATGACTATATTCATGAATTATTATCTCATTTAAAAGTGCTTCATTTAAGTAATGAATTCTCATAATCTTTGATGATTTTATTTATTTATTTATTTTTTTTTTTTTTTTTTCATATTTATCAAAAAATTTCGAATTCTCTTTTTATAATTCGATTTTTGATTTCAATATAATACAATAACAATAAATTAAATAATAAATATTCGATATATTATCAACCTTTGCAAACTGGACAACATGCACCATGCGGAAGTTCTGTTGCAGTACAAAGAAGTTGTGGACAAGTTTCTCTCACACAGGTTATGTTTCCTCTGTTACATATGCAACGTGCACAAGAATCATCGGGTGGGGAAAACTGCATCTTATCCAACACTGTGTAGCTTTTATACTTACAATCTAATATTAACAAAGATAAAAAAATAATTAATGTCATTACATTCAATGTATTCTACATTCATTGATGATATTCATTAAAATGATGATATTTATAACATTGATGATATTCATTGATGATTCATTGACATTGATTATTCACTAACATTGATGATATTCATTGATGATTCATTGACATTGATGATTTACTAACATTGATGATATTCATTAACATAAATGATATTCATTAACATTGATGATATTCATTAGCATTAATGGTATTCATTAGCATTAATGATATTCATTAGCATTAATGATATTCATTAACATTGAGGATTTTCATTGACAAAGTACATAATTTGAGCAGATATTTTTTGAAAGTCGAAATTATTCAATATTTTAAAGAAAAAAATTTGTATTATGTTTATTACCAATGCATGGAGAACAACACTCTCCCTCAGGTACATGACCATGAGTGCACTTTTGTCCAGGGCAGTTTTCTTTTCGGAACATGACACAATACCATTCTATAAAAAATAAATTTTAAAAATCAACATAGGCGAAACTTTAAAAAAAAATTATAATTTATTTGTTGTAAATTTTTAAAAAATATATCGATAATAAAACTATAAAAAAGACATAAAATGTTATATGAAACGTTAAAATGTTATAAGGCTCAAAGTCGAAGTATAAAAGTGACAAAACAAAATAAATTTAAATTAAAAGGAAACGACTCTTACATAACGTGTATACAATAGATTTTCTGACAAAAAACAATGTTTCTCCAACGTATAAAGTTGGAACTATATGCTGATACAAATTGATAAAAATGTATAACAGATTAAAATGTAATTAAATTAACAAAAATTAAATACACAAAAATATACACATATTATATATATATATATATATATATATATATATATATATATATGTGTGTGTGTGTGTGGGTTTTTGTGTATTTATATATAAATTTAATTATGCGTCTTACCATATACTGAAATACACTTGAATAATTCATGAAAATTCAGAATGTGATATATGTTATGTTAACTGGCATCCAAAGGCACAATCTGTTTGTATGCCTTATTCAGAAACAAATTCAAATAAAACCATAAAATTTGATTAATGTTATACAATTGTTTATTGAATTTTACATTACTTTGGCATTATGCATAATTTATAAATTTATAAATATATTTTCAATAGAAGTCAGTTTTGGAGGAAAAGAAAAATGAGCGTTTTGAAAAAAAAATAATGCACAAATTTGTAAACATTACTGCCATGAATATTTTGTTTGATATTGGCAATGGGATAGAAAACAATTATTTAATTGAAGTAGGGTTTAGCATTAAAATCAAATTTGTATGATTAGCATTATTGAAACATGCATATATGTTAGAAAGAAACATAAAAACAACCCACTAATTAAAAACACGTTATCTGAATTAAAAGACGTAAAGCCATGTATTAAAATTTTCAGAGTAAATTATACATAAACTTATAAGTTGGCTGTAAAAAAAATAGATATTTAAAAAATATAGCAACAATACATACCAAACAAGCACAAGTTTCACAAGAATGGTTTGAAATCCTCCATTTTTGTCCATTAGTGTATTCTTTTCCATTATATGTGCATTCTGGAAAAATAACACATATTTAACTATTCATTTATTTTGAATATATTATATTAAATTCTGATTTCTGGTAGCAAGTATTTTTGCTTTATAAAGGATGGAAATATAATACGAAAATATTTATAACTGAGAAACTTAGCAATATATTTATAACAAAATGAAAATGATAAATATAAAATAAATTATATTTTATTTAAGATTATAACACACAAAAATGCACATTACAGCAATAGTTGGATCTTTCCATTTTTGATGAGATAATTAATTAAAATGTATGTTAAAATCTGAAATGTAATACTGCAGCAACAATACTTCGTAAATTTATTAATTTGTGACATCTAAGTTTATAACAATTCATATTATTTATATAATTGTTACATAATAATTAATGTTATTCAAATAAAAATTTTGATTTAAGTTAGGAGTGGCCAAATTTTGTCTATAAGTGCTTACAAGAGTTTCTCCAGATTATTTATTAATCCTCTCAATTTTACAATAAAATCAATTTTAAAACGAAAGCAAAAAAGACGCTCACGTAAATTTTAGATTTGAAACCGTGCTCCTCCTACGTATTGCAAGAACACCCCTTCTGGAGTTCAGGAGAAATTGTCAGTAGGTCTTGAGACTTTCACCTGGAGAAGTATAATACATCTGGCGCTGCAGCTAAGAATCGTTTAGTTTGTAATCTCTCATCCAGATATGAAATATATTCAAAAGCAACCCTGCCAAATAGTTGGCCTACAGGAAGTTTTTCTGAAGAAGTCTCAACCGGAGGAAGTTTTTTATTTCGTGCATTGCAGCGCGTACCTGAGTATCTTTATTTTCGGCTTATTAGTGAAATCCATCCCTTAATCTATAATTATATAGATTAAATGTGTTAATATATCGTATATGTATGGTGTTTGTGCGTGTGTAAATAAAGCTGTGCGTTCTCAAACCTGTGTCTCAAGTCTCAACCCAACCACAACCAGTTACTGGACAATTTGTTTCTCATTATGTTTTGTATATTTTTTATATATGTTTATAATTCTTTTTTCATCTATAACTGCAAGTTTTGCCGTTCACCCTTTGATGCTTATGTAAGTCAAATGATCTTCAATTTCAACGCTTCAACTCATGTTCACTTCGGATATTAAATTAATTCGCCTTAAACTCTTTTTTTAATGTGACTAGTAATGAAGCAAATTAAAATTTATGTATGGCGAATGCTATTTATTATGGTTGTGTTATACAAACTAATTGTGCTTCTTCTTGTCCATTCCTTTTTGACTTGTTTTTGCGTTCTCATATATACAAAAATAAAATCTTTATATACTTAATGTACAATTTATTAACGTTATCAAAGCATTGTTATGACTCAGAAGTCAATCAATCAAACTACTTAAGTTTTTACAGTTACGAAATCTAAAATCAATTTATTCAATTTAAAAATTCTAATAAATGAATTGATACATTTAACTTTAAAAAACAAATATCAGAAGCCTATAAAGAAATATTTCATTTTAATAGAATTTCTGTATAATTGTAATTGTAGCATAATTTTGTAATAAATTGTAATTGTATAACCTCAAAAAGAATTCTTACTCGGACAGTGAGGACAACATCCACCAGGAGGGAAACAAAGGGAATTTCACAATTTTCTTCTGGTTCTAGGCACTTTTACAGGTTGACATCGAACGATTCCTTTCTAAAATAAGCCTGCATGTGAATTTTATAAATTCGGAATTGATCACTTACATAATAATAATGCATAAAATAAACAGAACATTGGACACAATGCTTTTTTGAAATATATTGTTATTAAAATTTAAGTATATTATTTATCCGTTTTAAATTTTCAACAGCAAATATTAATTGAACTACAGTACAAGTTCATTTAGTTTATTTTAAATTGATAAATGATATTCTGTTTTACTTTTGAGAACTAATCTAAATTATTTTTAAATATATAAAAATATTGCTTTTACAACTTGAAATATCACTTATCAACAACAAAATAAGACAACAATACTGTCTTTATTTTTTAATTAAATACTTTAGCAAATCATAACTTAATAAATACAAATAATGAATTATTTGATAATATTATTCATTTAAATTATGATTATTTAAATCTCAAATGAATTTATTTGTTAACGTCATTAAAAGGTGACTGTATTTACCCTTCTAATTTCAAATATTAAATTTTCTTTTGCTCTATAATAATTATATATAAGTTATATGCTAATAAATAATAAATATTTAATTTTTGTACCAAAAGTTTGATTGATTACTCATTCTTGTCAAAAATCTTAGATTTTAAAATTTAAATATTATAACATGATTAAAAACGCACCTCGCAAGAACAGTTTAAACAGGGATTAAACTTGGGTTAAAAGTATTTCCGTCTTCATAGTCTTTCCCATCATATTGGCATCCTAGAAAAAATAGATAATAATATATAATTCTTACAATTAATAAGTTTTTGAAATTATTTTTTAGAATATAGATTATCTAATATATACTATGAACTTGTGTACCTTTCTGGCAGTGCTTGCAGCATTGTTCATAACGATTTCTGGGATCATTACAAAGAGGATGAAAGCAGTCGATTTTCTTGCAAGATATATTCCTTTCTACTGAATAAGAAATGAATAAAAACGTTACAAAACATGCATGCAGTAGTAATTTTTGAAATATCATCCAAAAAAATATTTGGCATTTGAATATTTCTGCAATAATGGATATCAATTTATTGACGGTACACTTCTCATACAGAAAATTTCAAAATAGATAACTTCATAATTCTGAAAAATTTTAAAAGATTTTAATTATAAGCATTATTTCTGTGATAAATCATACTGTTTCAAAATTGTAAAATATAACGCATTTCTCAAATATGCACTTCTTAATAAGTTAATAATTAATGTTTTGAGTCTAGTTTTTAATAATTAAAGTTTAATAGAATGATAAATTCTTAGTAGATTTCCAAACAAAAAAAAAAAGGTTCAATGTTTAAAACATATGTGTCTGTATGAGAGTGCAAACTGAAAAGTTAGAAGTTGTCACTTTTTATAACAATCACTGCCTAATAACACAGATTTTGTCACAACATATTTAAATTATGATTAGGGTTAAAAAGGAAATATAAATTATAGAAGCATTACACACTTATTAGAAATCACATACATGCAAATTTGTCAACACACTTCATAGTAGAAGTTTTAAATATTTTAATACTATTACCTGACAGTTACAATCAACACATGTTTCAGGATTAAATGATTCACCATTTCTTATGTAATTTCCACTATATTCACAATCTGCAAAAATTAAAAAAGTTAACAGAAACAAAAAAGGCATTTTATTACAAACGTTCAACATTTTCACACATCTGTTATTTTTACAATTGTAAGTATTTTGAAAACCCAATCCACTGCTTAACCTAAGCCAAATACGAAAGTCCAATTTCCAGTTCGGCCAAAACTGGTCCCTGTGCCATAAAAATCCAACCAGCCACACTCTAAAGATAAATGGGTCGAAAAAGTTAACTAATTATTTTTTCATTTATGCAAATTCATGATAAATATTTATGTAATAATGTATTTATTTTATTTTTAAATATTTATGTTTAATATGTTATTAAATATTTAAGAAGATAACGTGTAAATGGATGCACTAAAAACACTCAAATTGCAAACGCGTAGAATGAAATAATCATTAAATTGGCAATACACACACACATATATATTATTCAGTTTTCTCTTTGTTCATAACTATATAAAAAGCTTAATTCAGTCAATTTTAATGTAGCACAGCCAGTCTCCATTTAGTGTTGAAACGTTAATTAAATATTGAGTTTTAAAGTACACTGAGACTGAATACCTATTTTCTATATACAAGTAATGTAATAAAATTTTTAAAATTTAACATTAAAGTAAATTTTAAAACGAAAACTATGGAGGAATATAATTTAAAGAATAATCCATGATATTTATTAAACATTTTTAAACATATAATATAATAATTAAGTATACAAAACGGAAACTTAATAATTATTATATTAAATAAATTTTTACCTTCACAATGTCGACAGCATTCTCCATTTCCTCTCGCTGGATATTGGCATGTCAAAAGTGGACAGTTGATTACACTGCAATGAACATTTCCACCCTGAAAATACATTGTTTACTTTCATTTTTGTACTTTTAAGAAAGAAAACTTTTGAAACTCATTCCTTCTAAATTCATATACTAATTGTTTAAAAAATCATTGTTATAGATCAAAAAAAGTAAGCAATGTATATTACGTATCGTTATAATATAAAAAAAAATGTTTATTACGAATAAAGAATGTTTAACGTATAAAACAACGGTATTAAAATGTATAATTAATAACATGTAACGTATGAACAATAATAACAGTAATAAACAAAAAATTATATGTATAATGTATAATTTTTTACAACGTATATGTATTATACGTAATAACGTTACAACGTATAAACAATATAAAAAGAAAAGAATGTTTATTACTTATTGCTATAATATAAATTGAAAAAAAAAAAAATATATTTTAAGAAAATTTAGTTTTGAATATTTCTTTGCTGAAAACTAGAAATATCAGCAAATATAAAAACAAATATTATTATGCATTTTCGTATAAGTATTTTTTTTTTTAAATTGTTTTTCGTATTCAATATAATACAACTATTAAAAATAAATTCGCAATAAACAAATATATATAGAAAATAAGCCATAGTGCATATAATCCACCTAAATACATCCGATCAAACAATAGTATTTTTATATAGTAGTTTATAGTATGATTAGAATAAGGCAAATATTTATTTTAAGTGACCTCCATATCTAGAATCTTGTGGTTTCGAACTTTAGTAGGATGAAATATGATTACAATGCTAATATATATTTAAAAGAAAAAATCAAGCAATTTGTGTACTAGAAAAGTAGAAGTTGTAAGAATAGTAGTAAGTTGTTGATTAGCCAATCGAATGTAGCAAAACGGTGTCATAGCGCAAGAATTAGTGCACCTAAATTGATTATTTAAAAGAAAACTATTTGACAACTATTTAACCCCATTTTTTAATTTCTGTTGCCTGGAATTGTTTAAAATCAAAAGAAGAAATTAATTCAATTGATTAATAGATAATATGCACAAGTAATGTTTTGTATAAAATGTTAAAAATGACAATGTTTGATGGAAAAACATCGTAAATCAGTGTAAAAATTTTGGTATGAATTCTCAAAAAATTAATGTCCCATAAAGTAAGATATACTACATAGCAGGAACAGTTGTGGCAAGGACTTTCCATCCAATGAGATCCTTCACGGTGTGGTCCACACATTGAGCAAGTTGGGACAACATTCTCCATTCAAAGTTGGCCAAAGCATTTTTTGCATACATGGTTTCATTGGTTCACATTCCTACAGTTGTGCACATAAGGATCCACTTCTACACACACTTCAAACAAGGATTCTGATAGGATCAATAAAAGTATCGCCATTCGCATACAGTATCTCATTTTCATACACCCTGAAAAAACATAGTACGAAATTTGTATAATTTTATTTTAGCATATTAATTTCAATAAAAGCAATATTACACTTAAAATATTTTGAATTATATTCTACAATGGAATGCAAAACATTTAGATTAAACTTGAAATTTCAAAATGCATTTTCGCTTACTTTTTTATTGTAGAACGAAATTTACTACATTTGTGAAATACGAAATTTACTATTTGAACAAAATTTACTGTTTTGAAATTTACTATACGGTGACATCAGATGTCAATAAATTAGAACTCAACAAAATTAGTCTAGTACAAAATTAGGGAAAAAGATTAATTATTAAAATAATTTATCTAACTAACCAAAAAAATTAATCTAACCAAATTATTTATCTAACTAACTTCCCGGCAGTACAACCCATGGTGGACCAAGACAGTCTGCCTACTGGCAGATTTCTAGACAAGAGATGGGTTTTTTAAATGAGTAGGGTTCTCAGCCCTAACGCCAACAGTCATAGTAGACCAGGGAACTTTTAAGGGAGGATTCCGAATCACTACAGGCATCCATGAGAAGGTCGGGACTAGAACCCGAAACCTGTGGCAACGAGAGCCAGACACTCTGCCGTCAGGCCCCAAATTGACCACCCGACTCAAAAATTTGGCCAACGTTCAAGTCAAAGATATTCTCTATTTTTTATGCTAAAATTTTAATCCTTTAAATACGAATTACTTTAAGAATATTGCATTTCAATACATTGTTATATTTATTTATGAATGGATATATATAAAACAAAATACATTTAGAACAGTATTCCAATTTCCAAAATACATTTAGAACAGTAACCTAGGGACCTCCTTTTTCTGAAATTAGCATGGTAAATGATATTTTTACATTGAACTGACATATTTCAGAAATACGTTTTGCTGAAATTCGAATATCCTAATCTTATTGATCCAGCTAAACCAGAATTGTTCCTTTCTTCGTCTATAAAGTTTATCGATAAATTTATTGCAAATGAAAAAACGATTGTTTCGTTGTCTATTGTAAAAAATAGCGATAGAATTTAATATTATTGAAAACCCTTCACATTTTTCATTATTTCCACTACAATTATTATGTTAATTTTTAATTAATTAAAAAAATCAATGCATCACATAAACTATTATACATTATGAAAATAAAGACATGAATTCTCTTTGGTATAATAGCCACAGACTTTAAATCTTCTGAGTGAATTAAAGGATACAATTAATACATATTACTATTATTGCAAAAACAAAGAACTAATAGTAAGTTTAAATTAAAAAATAATTATAAAAGGTGGAAAAAAAAAACATTTTTAGCTATTAACAACTATGAACATTTGCTGTGGGTAAAATTAATCCTGGGCTTATTTTTAGTCATCAAGATTTAGTATTCAATAATTGATAGCGAAAAAGTAGAAATTGAAAAATATATATACATATTTATACAGTTAAATGAAAAGTATAAATTAATGTTTAGCATTATTATTTACTCTGCAAATAATTGGATAATTGATATTTCAACAGTTGTTAAATTGACAAACCTTTCATAAAAGTATTACTTAAATAAATATTATTTTCTGAAAAGTTTTTTTTCTCCGGGTCTTGGAATTTGATGTTTAGGTATAGAGAAAAAAAAAAATAGACAAAAATTTTTAAAAGATTGCCTGAGGGAGATGGTCTGAAGTTCTTTACGACTAAATGAGCTTCAGATATGCTATACACACAACGCAAGTTAATGAATTAAATTGGCGATAAAAGAATAATAAATTTGGCGATAAAACTTTCAATTGATCTTAGAGTGTTACGCGAACCTGCAATTCATTCTTTCGAATCCCATTTCTTCCGATAATGAAAAATTTCTTAAGAACAATCTTCAAACAAAGTTACGAGTTCCTTTAAAATTAACAAAAAATACATATACAATAACGCTCTTAACTAACCTTCCTTTTATGTTCTGATTAATGAATGTTATACGTTACTTTGTTTATGGATGTTCCCAGAAATATTTTTGGGTGTACAGTTTATAATTTCAGAATATCATTTTATGTTATTTACTACTATATTTTTTCTATAATGCAAGATACTGGGAATTGCCTGTAATTTTCAAGAATACTCGGATGTTTAATGTTCAACAAAAGGAAAAACGATTTTTTTTTTTTTACAAATTGAGGACACAACTATATCCCAGATTTAGTTATAAATCAAAGTGTTAGCATTGAGAATGGACCATTGTGGCGTACGAATTCAGCAAAGATTCAAAATCATATCAAGGATTGCTTTAAAAGTATTTTATTACATTTATTAAATTATGATTCAGACTCATTAACAACCAAAGAAAAGTAGAATCGGCTTTATCATTTGTAAATTAATTTCTATAGACTTTGTTATTCTTTTTCATAGTTTATGTTTTTCGTTGGTTTTCTGATTAAAAGGTAGTGAAAAGTTTGGCTTTTGTTATCATCCGAATGAATTTCAAAATTATTGGGGCTCTTCACTGCAATCATAAAATTTCAAGAAAGTAGATTCTAATAGTCTACTAACAGCCGAAATTATTTCTTAAAAATTAATATAAAAGGGATTTAAAATTCTAAGATAGAGGTTGTTTGTACATAAGAAATGGATAATTTAATCAAAATTTAAGTTAAAAATTAAAATTTTGAAACGACAACCTTTTAACCAATTTTAAAGAAATACATACATAGAATAAAAATTGTCCTTCACAAGGAAATATAAACATTTTTAATATGTTCATATAAGAAGCATTAGTTCATATTAAAGAAAAAAATACATAATACACTAAAATACTCATTAACATTTTTTAATTTCGAAGTTCCTGTCTCCTTAAAAATAAATCCTTTTCGCGTTCAAAAACTTTAATTGCAAAAACAATTTTATATATTATAAAAATTTTAATGTATTGAATAAAAGAATCAATATTGGGTAATATATAATTAGCATCATATGATTTACCATCACAAACTGGACAGCAAGAGCCTGGAACTGGGACTGGATGATCACAAGCAGTATCACACTGCACAGAAGAACATGAAACTAACCCTGCCTTTAAAAGAAGGTTAAATGTTATACACTTAAGAAGACATCCAAATTTTATTGTAAATATATATATATAATACACATAAAATTTAACCTTGGCCAAAAGTAGGAGGTACCCTTAAAGATATATTTATTTTCATTAAAATATATTTATTTGAATGTATTCTAAAAGAAATAAAATTTTGCAATAGTCTACAGAGGAAACAGACATAAATCCTTTTCTACAGAGATATTAAAATTAATTTTGATATATTTCAGAAATTTAACAGAAGATATGTTTTTATTGCTTTTTATACTACAGTACTATACTATTACTATGCAGAATGAACTTAATTTCGAACAGCAAAATAACTTAATTATTAATTATTTAATAATTTTATTAACTATTCTTTATCGGAGTTTGTTCAATATGACATAATATTAGAAATTACAACAAAAAATTCCACAATTTCAGAAACTTAGATTTAGTTAAAATTTTTGTACTTCCTTTTTTCCGAGCAAGGAAATAATATCTCAGGTTGTGTCAAAAGATGCTGAAATGTGCAACACTTATTGGAACATTTTTAGAAAAACAAATTCGTATATGTATAGGAAAAGGATTTGACAGAAAAAGAAAACTTCAGCATGAAGTATCTTTATTTGATTTGAGAAATCTAAAGAAAACTTCCTTTTATCTGGATTCTGAGCTATTTAAGGAAATTGAAGCCTCAATGTGTTCAAGAAAAAAATAAGAAGGAGAAATACAAAAGCTGATATAAACGACTTTAAGACCTGAAAAATGATGTGGAACTGTAAAGATGAGAAAAACTTTTTAAGGTACAATAAGTTTTAACTCGTAAGTACTTTACATTGAAAGACTGTACAAAAGATATATTTTCTGATAAATAAAATTTTAAAGTTAACTTTGTCTTGATTTTTTTTTTCAGAATAAAGATGCATGAAAGATGTGTCAAAGTTTTTAGTAAAAAACTAGACTCTTAAAGTGTAAAATATTTCCAATAATTTTTTTAAGTTTTTGGTACAGTGAGATGAACAGCAGACGAAATATGTAGCTCAGAATCAGTAAAAATAAAACATGAAAAAGGAAGCAGAATGACCTAAGGCTGACTTATGATTGATAATGTTGACTAAATTGATGATTATGATAGGTGATAATTTAGAATAAGTGTTTATTTGTAAAAAGATAAAGGAGAAGACAGGTGTACTTCAACATGAAGCATTGGAATTTGAAATATATAAAAAAAAAAACGGTGATATAACATGAACAACTTTAAAATTCAGGATTATAATCTACCATACCATATAAGATAGGCTTTAATAAAGTAGATTCAGATTGATCCTCTCACCTTCTTTGTTAAACAGCGATGGGCCTCATGTATCACCTATGTATCCCACGAACAAGTGATGAGGGAGGATAGCGCCTTCAGGGAATAATTTTAGGGATAACTATGCGGCATTTGAGTGTCATATGGAAGAAAATCTGGTAACTCCAATCAAGCAGCCTGACTATCGATATGAGACGCATTTTATACATATAGTCATAAATCGTCATCGAGTCGCTGGGTTTTTGAAAACAGTGACTACAAAAAGCCACCAAATGATTTGAGCCTCGGCCCTCTTGCACTCTAGCTGCTCGCGTTGCCACTGGACGATGAGTTGTATATTCAGGAATATAACATTGAAATACCAAAACAACCAATAACATTACCAAAGTTTCCAGACTTTAACTCAACCAAATATTTATGGAACCTTTATATCAATAATATTCAAACATTTTCCTAAAAAACAAAATAAGGACTCTACAAAAAATAAGGAACGATTTTAATGCAGTGGAATGTGGCAAATGAGCATTTAGCGTAATCAAAATAGTTGATGTTATCATAAAAACCCAAGGGGAATTTTACCAAATATTAAAAACTTGTTCATCTTTGTCCATGATTAATAATAAAAAAATTTGCTTTAATTTATTTTGAGACTATTTCCGATATTCGAATTTTTAAGAGGGAATCTCATAATTTTGCCCAAGGTTATATTTTTAGTACCAAAAAATATATTTCAAATACTTATTCAAGACACATTTTACAATTTTTAAAAAAGGTAATTGATTGCATACATATGTATGCATTATTTTTTTTAAATTTAAATAACGAAAGTAAAATGCACAATATTATGTATATCAATTACACTCATGTCCATAAATTAAGGATAATGAAGTTCAGGAAAAGAAAGAGACAGAAGCAAAACAAATTTGACTTATTTGTAAAGTCTATTTATTAAACAAAAGGTAAAGAGCAAAAAAGATGCTATATGTTTGATATAAATAATAAAAATTGCGATTTTTACTCCCTGGAGCAAATTTCAAAAAAGAACCTATTTATAAAAAACAGTATAACATGGTTAGTATGATGGTTAATATGGAATATGTCTCCCGACGATGCAATACAGGCCTTACAACGCCTAGGCATGCTGAGTATCAAATTATCAATCTGATCTTGGGGAATATTACACCACTCATCAAGCAATGCCCTCCGAAGTTCCGGTTGGCAGGTGGGAGGGGGTTGATGGGCTGCAATTCGTCGGCCAAGCATATCCCACACATGCTCTATTGGATTCAAGTCCGGTGAGTATGCTGGCCAATCCATACGGGTGATATCCTCCAATTGAAGGCATTCGTCTACAATGTTTGCACGGTGAGGAAGGGCGTTGTCATTCATAAACAGAAATTCAGCACCCATGGCGCCCCGAAACAAACGTACATGTTGTTCCAGAATGACATCCCGATAGATGTGGCCTGTCATCGTTACACTCTGAACATGCAGGTCAGTTCTGGAACCAAGAATAATTCCTCCCCAAACGTGCCATCCTGCACCACCGTAACGGTGTCGTTCAATGGTGTTCTCTTGGTGGTAACGGGTACCTGGCGCTCTCCAAATGAAAGTCCGGCGAGAATCAGACTGCAAACTAAACCTGGACTCGTCGGAAAACATCCCACAAGACCACTGTTGCGGTGTCCACAATGCATGCTCTCTACTCCAGGTTAATCACAGGCGACAGTGAGTTGCGGAAGTGGAACACATCTGACAAGCCTACGAGCATATAGACCAATGTGCTCTAAGCGTCTGCACTGGTCTGCCTTGAAACTGTCGTACCGGTAGCTGAAGAGAGCTGACGAGACAGGTCTGATGCTGTACTCATCTGTTTCTTTTGGCAGTAACTGCTAAATTCCGGTACTCATTCGGCGTTGTAACTCGGGGGCGACCTGTGCTGTAACATCTACTCACATTACCATCATCTTGGAATCGTTGCCATAGCCTGGAGATGACACTCTGGGCGATTCCAAGTTCCTCGGATACTTTTAGCTGGGTACGTCCACATTCCAGTCGTCCGATAATTGTGACGTACTATCCGCCATCTGGTGGTTTCCTGTAATTTGCATATTCTTCAAGATGTGTGTGATAATTCTACAAGGTGAAATTTTTATTTTAGAGTTGAATTTCTGTGTGATTCTGAATTATCCTTAATTTATGGACATGAGTGTAGATATTTAATGTGAATTGTTTTAATATTATTCATACTTTTAAGTGAATTAAAATGTGTCTCATGGAATAACGTTCTATTATTTATGTTTTCAACTTTCAATTGTTGAATAAATAAACCCAGAATACAACCTGGCATGCAAGAGTAACACAATTCTTCCTCCCATACTTCTCCATCAGCCTTGACATTTCCATCAACCGAAATGCAGTCTGAAAGAAAAATTTGCCCACTTAAAAATTAAGGAAAGCGTCCCAAAAAAATTAATAGGGATTTAGTTTAATTTTGCAAGTACACAAAAAAGAATTCACTATGTAATTATAATAAACGATTACCATTTTTATTGCAAGTAGCAGGTTTTTGTGTCACGACATTAAGAAAATTTGTATCACAAGATCCACACCCGAAATTTCGGCATTGGGCACTTGGCAAAGTAGGACACAATTGGGTACTACATGTATGGAAAGGACAAGGGAACTGGAGGCTTGTTTAACTCACATTTTGAATGATGGTGTAACTGAAAACAAAACCTAAAAGATACATATTTTAAGATTTTTTTAATATAAAAGTCAATTAAATATATATAAAAAGTCAATTTATTAAATTTAAACTTTATCTAAAATTCAATTAAAAAACAATTGTTATTTATGTAAAAGCAAATGCACTGCTTAAAAGCAGATATTCATAGTTTATGAAGACGACCCATTTTGATATTTTACTACTCGCAAATACTATTAAGAATATAAGCACTTCAGTTGCATACTTAGTTTTATATTAAATATGTAGGAACTTCAATGTATGATATGCTTATAAATATGCAAAAAAAGAAAATGCTACAAAATAGTGTACAATACAAAAATATTATAATTTAATTATTTTAAATAAAGTCGATTATGTTTCAGGATGTTGTATATGTACATATATATATATATATATATGTGTGTGTGTGTGTGTGTGTGTGTGTGTGTGTGTGTGTATTAACCCTATCATGCAAAGATAGCACTCGAAACTTTAAAAAAAAAAAAAAAAAAAAAAAAAAATTTGCAACCAAAAAATTTAAAAAGCCGTTTAATATCTAATGAAGAAGGTCAATGATTATTTTTTCATGAAAAGTTTAATTGTAAAAAGAAACAAAATTATAATGAAATGTGTTGACCACTCCACATAAGACTTAATAAATACAAAAAATGCATAAAAAAAATATGGCAGCAAGAAATTAATTTTATTTAAATAAGTAAAAATAGAAATTTTTTTTTGTATAACTTATATAGAAAATTAATACATACTGTTCTTCTGGGGTTGGAGCCAACCACAACTCTTTATTATTCGAGAAAGGAGAATATGTATTTTCAGATGATGGGGACAAGTACAACAACTTCCCCGTTGAATTTCTATTTAACCAATAAAGATTTAACCACCACTCTGGTAATTCAGACATATAGGGGCAATTTGATTTTATTTTGTCCAGTTCAGCTTTAGGTAGGGATTTCATTTCTTTTCTTGCATTCTTCATAAATATGGGATAGAAAGGACCTTTAGAGAAGTAAGAGCAGTTGTTTCTGTCGTATCCGTTAGCATTAAAACCATACACGTCATACCCATTAAAATCAAATCCAGTTGCACGATATCCCAATTGGTTAAATTCCTCCCATGCTGAAGTAATAGGTTGAACGTTAACATTGTTTGAAGTACCTGTAATGCAAATACCTTTGGAATTGCACCTGCTTCTGTCAAAACCAAAGCGATCGTAACCATTGCGGTCATAACCATCTGATCGAAACCGTCTCGATTAAAAGAATCTCTGAAAATTCCACTTTTTTCCAACCCATTCGATCATATCCAAAAGCATCATAGCCATCTATATCGTAACCATTGACATCAACAACATTTGATAGTGTCTTTTGCGAATTGAAAATGGTAGGATCTGTTTTGGATCCATCAATACAGGGTGCTCCTTCAGTTATGTCTTTATAACTTACACATAATTGAAGATCAGATCTCAAAACACCATCAGAAGTAATGCTGAATGGAAGCAAGGGCGTATATCTATATTTTGTTGGGAACGTTTGAATGTTATTTGGGTTTTCAGCTGCCCAATCATACCAAATTTTATCTATAAAAAAGCATAGTGTGAGAAAAATATTGGATCGTAAGAAGATTCTGTTGATGCCATATGCCCACCTACAAATAAATGCAGCAACCCACTTATTGTATCTAGTTGTAAGCTAAGTTCTTCAAATGTTTCAATCCTTAATATTTTCTCAATATCCACAGCATTAGGAAAATGAACAGAAGAATTAAAATCTCTTCTTAAGCAATTTTTCCAAAATAGGGATGGTAATTCTTAAAAGGGTGATTTCTTACACAATTATTTCTTGATTTTTCTCCATTACCTCCAAAATAATTTGCCTGCCACACAACAGATGTTTCTAGACTACCAACATCCAAAGTCCAATCAAAATAAGGGATGGTTACAGAACAATCAATTTCTTGCAGTTTCATTTCGACATATCGAAGGAAAAACCTATGCCAAGCTAAGAAATAAACGTTTCCTCGGGATTGAGGCACAAATTCGCGATACAAACTCGTCAGATTCCGCCATGTATCTTGCATTGCAAGAACTTTTATAGCATTTTGATACCGTTTCATTTCTTCAGGCGTCATATCTCGTATTTCTTTACGAATGCTAATTGTTGTGCATGGACAATGAATGTAACCAGAAACTGTACATTCACATTTTCCACATCCAAGTGGAAATTTTTCTCGAAAAGAATAAGATTTTTGAACAAACTGCAACCACATTGTTCTTCGCAATGAACTTCTTCACATTTTTTCCCTACAGTAAAAGCAACAACTTGAACTTCTGATGAATCTTTTTCCATGTTCTGGCAATCTTTCAGATTCATGGCACGACAATCAAACTTCCAGCCAGAGCTGAGACCATAATAATTCCAACCATCTCTAGAGTATCCATAGCAATTGAATCCAGCTCTATTATAGCCATCTTTATCATAGCCAAACTTATCGAAGCTGATAATTCCATCATAATCTCCAACACATCATAACCTAAAATTTAAGAGGTTAACTTAAATTGATTATTTTAACAAAATAATATTAGTAATCAGTTCAAATATATTAATTTATTTATTACACTTAAATTTTACTAAATAATATTTTTATATATTTGCCAATAAAGTTAAATTTATTTTTGAAATGTATAATGATGTAAGATGAACTAAAACTAACACATATATCTTACAGTAATGAATTCATTTATGTAAAACACAGTGCATAATTATACTGTTTTTTTTTTTTAAAGTCAATAAGTAAAACACTTTAAAACCATGACAAACAAACCACTTTAAATTTTAGAATCAATACATTTCCATATATGCAAATAACTTACGAAGAATTAAATAAAGCTCAGAAATATGTGAGCTTACTCAATGTTAATTATGAGAGATCTCCTTAATGGTTAATTATTGTATAAATAACATATATTTATGTATAACTATTAAAGATTATTTCAATTCATATATGGCAAAACACGAGCAGATAAGAACTTAGTTGATGTATAAGTATTTTTAAAAATTATTCTATAGTTATTAAATCTAATTTTAAAATTAAAATATAATTGTTATTAGGCTAATTTTGAAAAGATCAAAATATATAAATTTCATTGAATAAATAAATAAGTAATGCAATAAAATTATTTCAACGAAATTATTTCGTACGAAAATTTAGAATTTTAAAAAATGATGCCGCAAAAACTGTAATTAAGCATGGAGTCCCATTTTTTTTTTACAATCAAAGCCAAAGAATATATCAATTGTATATTCTTGCAAGCATTGATGATTAAGAAAATGTTCAGGATTATTATTAGATATAGAATTATAAATGAAAATCAAGAAATAATGCATTAATTTTTGAGTTGTGCAAAAGGATACAGTGCTTTCTTATCAGTGTAATCTATTTCTTAATTAATGTGGAAATAAAGTGCTATAACCATTATTCCTTTACGCAACATGTTTTTGAGAAAGCATTAACGAAACATGTTTGTTTTAAATGAGAATATCTACGAAGCAATAAAAATGCAGTGAATAATATTTAATTAAAATACCTGTTATATTGAACTTAGTAACATAATGATAACTTTCAGTATTGTACCCATATCTATCAATACCATCTTTGTTGAAGCCATGCTTGTTATAACCTAAAAAAATGAAATAAATCTTAAGATAAAATGATACAAATGACGGCAAATGTTTCTTATAAAGGAATGGTTTATCACAAGGAAATGGATTATACCTTGGTAGTCTAGTTTCTTAAATCGGTATAGTCTTTTTCTCCTCCAAATCAGTTTCAAGAGATCGCATTTCATTACTTCGAGATCTTCCTTCACCTGTGAATCCATATCTGAAATATGTAAGTAATCATTGAAGCGTTTCTTCAATTAAAATAGTTTAAAAATAGGATTGTGTGTAAGTAATTTTTTTCATTAAAAGAAAAAGTACAGAAACGCTGGTATTAGGCAAAAACATTTTCCCCCTGATAAACGGTGACAGAGCAATACACGAAATACATTAAAAAAAAAAAAGAAAATTCGTGTAAATGTTTTAGAACTGTTTATTGAAAATGAAGTAAAAAATGAATAAAAAAAAAAGGGTATATGAAAATAAAAATATTTAAAGTAAAAAAGAAATATAAAAGGACAAAATAAAAACACCTTTTATTAAAAATTTTAATTATTTTTATTTTTTACATATTATTTGTAGCGGAAATGAACTATCTTAGAAATCAACTAATAAATTTTAATTACATGTAAAACTCATGGAAACTTACCTAACATTTTAAACTGTAAATATATATTTCATTAAAAGAATTTTAAATCATATTTATCTTTAAATTTGTTTTGGCTTACCTTTTTTTTAATTATAAATATTATATATGGGAAAATTTAAATTGTAAAGAACTTCATAAGTAATAAGAACTTCATAAGTAATAAGGCAAAAAGCAAAAAAATGTTTAACAAAATTATTTAACCTAGTTTTAGCAAATTTGAAAACAGAAAATTAATTTCTTCAATCTGAAATTAGTGATTCATAATTTGTACGATCTCATCTATGGCAATCATAAGCCCAAATAAATTCAAGTGACAAGTCAAATTAAATATCAGTCACTAACATCAACTATCTTACTTGTTACGACCATAAACAAAAATGTAATTACAATATGTCAAATTAAACGTGGGACATCTTATATGAAAAATTCCACACATTATAATCATAATCGAAGTCTGCCAAGGAAACTTAACCAAGTCAATTTTATTTTACATTCATTCTTCTGTCTAACAATATGCAGGCAAAATAAATACTCAAATTATGTTTTGAACATCTAGCATCATCTATTCACCTATCATAGCCATCTATATTATAACCAGGCACTCTTCCTGGATATTTAGGTGTCCTCCAGCAACAAGCTCAATTCTGCAAGTAATGCGGCACTCATAGTAAGAAAGGAAATTATTAGCATTTCCTGAACAGCCATGGTAAACAAAGAATAACATTCTTGATTTTGAACATCGAAATACCAACGTTTTCAGGTGGTCCACAATCTAAAAGAAAAAAGAAAATACATTATGGAATCATTTAAAAATCCTCATCATTATGGAATCATTAATTTCAACCTAGCAATAATTGAAACTACTAAATTTTATAAATCATTTTTAAAATATAAAAAGTCAAACATGAACAACAATTTATATCAATTTAAAATATAAAAAAATATAAAAAACACACATATATATAAAAATGACTTTATATCGTACAGTTCAAAATATACAAAAAAACTATAAAAAGAATAGTGCGTTTTTTCAAATATATAAAAATGAAAAACTAGCATTTACACAATACTAATACATTCAAATTTCTAAAAGTCTTAACATATATATATATATATATATATATATATATATATAAATGGATGTTTGTATGTAATTTAGGAACTATAATAGTTTGAGTTTTTAATTTTTTTTTTTTTTCTAAAGTTATTCTTTAACCTTGTTTCTAGCCCAAGAATTACTATCTCTGAGAGAATTGTCAAAAAGCGGGTTATTTTTTGAATTGTATAAAAGGTTGGTAATAAAATCGAATATTTGATAAAATTTATAAAAAAAATTGCGTTGATTTTAAAAGATGCGTCCAGGTCAGAAACATTTGCCTGAATGTTCGCCTGCCTAGATTGTCGTCATTTTGTCTTGGTCTGTCGTCAGTTTTTGTCAATGTCGACTCAAAACTAACCCTCTTATCTCTCATTAAGCCCCGTCCACACGAGAACGAATGATATTCGCAAAGTCATTAAAAGCCGGTTTGAAAAACCCCTACCTGAAAATCATATGCTTCGACATCGCTCCAGCAAGAGTCGGGGTTTTTTTTTCACACATCAAAGGATTTGTTCAGCGAGATATGACGTGAGTTGTTTTTCGCGATCAGACGGGCAAGATCGGAGCCAGATTGCCTCGGGGTGACTCGACTCTACTCGCGTTCTCGTCTGGATTGGCCTTTACGAGCGAGTTTTCAATCGTTTTCGGGAAGGGGGGTCGTAATTCCTACGTTGCGTTCCTTTGTAGCAGGCAAACCTTTTTCGCGTGCTGTGTGTTTTTCGTTCAAACTGAAATAAACAAGTTTAAAGAGCGTTGGTATGCAGTACTCAAAACTCTGGCGGTCAATTGTAGATGAGGTTAAAGCTTTATCATCCCAAAAAAAGGTACTCATTGTCAGGTGAGATTCATTGTTAGAAGAAGCGTCACACTAAAATATATTCATTAAAGCTTGGGAGTATAAGTGACATAATCCTTTAGTGAATCCCCTAATTTAGTTAAAAAGTAGGAAATACAATATTTATTTGGAATGTTTACGTTTTAATAAAAAATAATCTTAACTTAATAATGCTTTACATGAAAGTAACTAACTTTAATAATGCTTTAAATGAAAGTACTTGTCAAAACATTATTACCTTTTGCCTTTGGTTATATACTAAATATAAGTGCAATATCTTACAGTAATATAATATCTTGTATATACCTTTTCCTTTATTTAGTGGTATTGAGCATCGCTGAGTTGATTTGTCTTCACAATATTCACCTTCGAAACCTGGAGGACATTCACAGGATACGAGATGTGGTAATAAAGGCCACTCAGAAGATTTACATGTTCCTCCGTTTTTGCATGGATTAGGACTGCAAAATCTACAATAAAAGCATGATTATAATTTTTGAAATCTCATACACTTTAAAATAAAAGAAATCGAGAAAAATCTATCAATAAAGTATTTTCATCTTATTAGAACAATTTGAAGAAGTTTTTAACATTATAATGATCCTAAAGTTTTCAAAAATATCAACCTATTTCAACATAATAACGTATCACAGATTATGTTGATGCATCTTCAACTGATAAAAAAACTCTTCGTAAAAAATATAAAAAAGTTACTACTGCAATTTTTTAAGATTGTACCATTAAAATTAAATGACTTTAAGCCCATGTCAAAACAAGAAATGAATACAAAAAAGTGTGAGCTGCGTTAATTAATCCCCAATTCATTTTCAAAAACACGCGAAGTTTGTTGTTTCTTTTTCCACTTGGTAGACAGCAACATCTAGACCAAGTCCAAGAACCCATGGTCTCATGGAAGGAGGGAAAAGGGGGACAGCTTCTGTTGTGATATAGCACCCGTAGGTAGAAGCCTGACTTGGCTCCGTAACGCTGACTTTTATGGAGTTGGGTTGTCAACACTACGCTGTTGTATGTCAGCACTGTCATACGGTCATACCACTTTTAAACTGGATTCATACGAACCACTACAAACATCCATGGCACCGTCGGGATTTGAACCCGAAACCTGTAGCACCGAGTGCCAGAGCGCTAGTCACTCGGCCATCAGACCCCACAAGTGAAGTTTAAACAATCTTATAATATTAAGATGAAATTAAATTCTCAGAAATTAGTTATTCAAATCATTTATTATAAATGAAACCCTACATTCAGTGCAATATTCAAGTTGTTGTTATTCAATCTGATCATTGAATCCTCAAAAATAAGATAAAGAAAAGGTGAAGGAAAACTACCTGTTTGAGATTCTTTACATTCAATATCCTGATTGTTCACATGGCATGTCAATGAACAATTTCCACACAAAGATATTCTGCAGGGGGCAAAAGTATAATAGGGGCATTTTAGAAGGGGTCATCTCATCACAGATGGGTATCGAAACCTGAAAAAGTAAACACAAAATTCTTAAACTCTCCAGAAACATATATGTGTGCCTGTGCTTTGTTTATCTTTTAAATTAAAATTATTTACATTAAAAAATAAAGTCACATCTGCTTGGAACTGTTCACTACAAAATTTTTTCACAATGAAAATACTTTGAGCTGATAATATTTTATTCTACATGATAATATAGCTTTATAAATGTGACAACGTAGATTTGTAAAGGCCATTACCCTAAAAATATTAAACTCAAAAATCTGCCAAGATTTCAGAATAAAACTTGAATAAAATGTACCCTCCATATTTGTGAAAAACGTAAAAAATTGATATGTATTGAATGTGTGAATCTTTTCATTGGTAAGTTGCTATTAAATCTCAATTGAAACATGTGTAAATATTTATAAAGTATTGACTTTGTATTTTTTTTCCAACCCTCCGAATTCCTATAGATATCAAATGAAGTTATTTTTCTTCATTTTTGAAAAATTTCTTGCCTAAAGAAATTACAATGCTTTCCTTTTTTTTTTTTTTAGAAGATTGAAAATATTTACATAGAAGATTTTTGCTTTATTTCAAATATGGAGACATCTTATAAACTTGAAATTCACGTTCTTTGATTTGACACTTCACGTTGCTGTAACATAATGAAATATACTTATATACCATTTATAATCATGTATCATGCTTATTTTCATGTATCGAAAAGCAATTTTAGTTTTCTATAGTATTGAAAAGATCCATGAATTTTGAGAATTCTGTGGGAGAAATTTTTAAAAGTATTTGAAAGTTTAAAATATAAGTGACATTATTTACCTGATTTCTAGAACAAGGCGAGTTTTCACTCATAGGATCTGATTCGGTAGGAAGAAACATGTCTGCAGGGAAACAAAACTGATCGCACAACTCCGTTTTCATATCTATAGACTGAAAGAATTTGCAGAAAACCATTAAACGTTAAACTTAAATTATAAACAGCAATAATTTTATCACACAAATAATGTATATTAGAATCATCTCAAGAAAATGTAATAATTTTGTTGTTAAATTTCAAATAATGAGATAATTTCTAAGTCTTTATCACAAATAATCACGTGCGAGTTTCATCTTTTCGACGTGACAAACTAAAATCTTCACTCTTAATAATCATGATTATTTAACGCTTCGTATAGCTCTATACATTTAATAAATGATACTGAATCGTAAGATTTCCAGTTCATCGAACCTGAGTAAAAGTTATATAATATTTACAAAGAAAGTAAAAATTACAACATGTCAATACATTTACCTGCAGAAAACTTGGTTCGATTTAAAAGGAATATCGAATAATGTATTAACTAACATTTACCCTTATTTTAAAAGGCATTAATTTTTATAAAAAATAAAAATCACTAAATTTATTGAAAAATTAAATTGAATTATCTTAGAAATTGGAGGAGGGGGAATAAAAACATTTCATTTCACAGTTGCCAACTCAAATCCTCATTTTTGCTTAAAAAAAAGTGAAAATAGAATCTGAATTCAGTGTAGAAATGTAATGAAATATCTCTCAATTAAATAATCATATTTCTTTGAAGATTAAATGTTATAAAAATTGATAAATAAATGACATTGTCAAAATGTTGTGGTAAAGATGGCACAGGGGCCTGATGGCCGAATACCTAGCGCTTGGTGCCACAGGGTTCCAGTCTCGGTTATGAAATGGATGTTTGCAATGGTTTGGAATCCACTTTAAACTTTAGGTCCTGGTCCAATATGATTGTAAGGCTGACAACCTTACCCCGTAAAAAGAAAACATCTCCTGTCTTGAAATCTGCCAGTAGGCAGACAACTTTGGCCCACCATTGCGCTGTTGTGGCATTTAAGAAGAGATGGTACATTTTTCAGGTTTCTTTTCCTCATTAGTTTTCAGTGCACGGACAATATTAATTTAAATTTATCAACTGATTTTATTTTAATAAATAGAATATGCATTGCAATGCTGATGAACCTCTAACAATATCTTATTTTCTGGCTTAATTATAAATATATATCTATTCAAACTACGTATAATTTTCCTGAAGTTAAAACACCGCAAATCAAAATATTTAATTACGAAATTATACTTATCGTAAAGAACGACCTCGATATGATAAATAAAAAGCTAGATCTTTTAAAAAAAAAACAACGTAGTTTCAGTACAGCACTATAAAAACTGTGTATTATTTTTGTATTCTATTTATTATTTTTCATGATAATATTACAGTTAAGAGGCAGAGTCACGACCGAGTGATTAGCGCTTTAGACCTTGGTGCGGAATCCTTTTTAAACAGTGAGTCCCGATCTAATATGACTGTAGAGCGTTAGTGTAGGCGTAGAGCTTTGGGTGTAGGACTGAAAACCCTATCTTGAAAAACAATCTCATGTTTCGAATCTGCCAGTTGGCCTTGGCCCACCATGGAGCTGTCGAGCCATTGAAGATTTGGTTTGGTTTGTCGCTCTTTTGGTCATTTTGTGTACATATTGGGCTAATTAGACCGGGACCTACAGTTTAACGTGTATTCCGAACCACTCACAAACATTCATAATACTGACAGGATCCGAACTTGAAACTTGTGGCATCAAAGGCCAGAGCGCTAGCTAATTGGCCCTCAGGACGCTGGTCATTGAAGAAGAAGAATATTACAGTTAAATGCTATGTACTAAAAAGAAGAAAAACATTCACCTGAAAGTTAGTCTGAGGCTCAAAATAATCGGGTTGTACATTCCATATCTGGTTCCCGTATGTTTTTGGCATATCCTGCGGTGAAAAGCATGTTCTTGGCAAAGTTTTCAAGAACTTTCTTCTTGATTGTAAAGAATGGATTGAATCCTTTGTCCAGTATTTACAAGTGATTTAACTTCTGTATCACAAGTACTTTCAGTGTAAGGGAGTACTGATCAACAGAACATCCAACGTGGTTATTATCTGAAAATATTCATGATGATTAATAATTTAAAAATATACAATCTAATAAAAATGGTCTCTAACGTATAAGTGAAATAAAATTCTACTTCATATTTTTTTTTTTTTTTCAAAAAAAAACAAAATCTGTAGTACACTTTTTAAAACTAAAATTTACAAGTAATATTAAGATTAGTATTGCTCAAAATATTTTCAATATTTTAAGTAATTTATGGAACTTATAATTTGTATGAGAAATTATTGTTTTCTAAGCTGTTTTGTCAAAAAAATTTACATTACATAAAAATCCTTTATATGTCTTTCGTACCTTAAATATTATAATTTAAAAATTTTGGATCTATGTTTAGAAGACTACAATAGATTACTTGGTATTTTATTACAAAGAAACCGAAATAATTAAGCTTTATTTCGAAGTGCATAATATTAAATCTGAAGTATCTGATTAAAAAAGCCGATTTTTTTATTAGAAAGCATATTATCAGGATTTCTATCATATGCATAAATTATTACTTTATTAAAAGACAAATTCAATTAAAGCGTCCACTAAGAATTAAATAATACTGTACTTTACTACTATTAAAGAAAGGAAATTAGAAAGTAACAGCAAATAATACAATTAAAGAGAGGCATGTTCTGGAATTTTCATAAATGCTTCTACACAGAATGTTATTTTAATAACAGAATGTTATTTTATAATATTGTGTGTAATAATTTATTTGATGATAAAATAAATAAAGTTTTAGAATAAAGTCTCAACAATCTAAGAATGCCCAGACAGATATATATTTTTTTTTTCCTATTTCACATTTTTAAACCATTTTTAACCCAAGTTAGTGTTTTTCTTACTATTTTTGATTTTTTTTTTTCTTGGTCGGACATTCATATTTCCAGTTAATCGGTTTTGCTCCTAACTACTGAGACTAATATCAGAGTTTAACAAGTAATGTATCCAATGAGTGTATTATTACGTTCCAGAGCTCACGGAAGACTATATGAATAGCTAAGTAAGCTAAATAGCGGAAAATACTGAATAGCTAAGTAAGCGGAAAAAAAAGAAAATACAAATATGTTTCCTTAAATAAAGGAAATCAATAAAAACGAAGATTCAAATGCTTAAAAGGAATATATTATATCACAAGTTAAAGGCAGCGTTAAATGTTGCTTTTTGATACATACAGCATCAACCAGATGCAAAAAAAATACTTTTCATTGCAAAAACAAATACTTTTTTTTTCCAATTAAATCATATAAATGTGATGTTAACTGGAATAGATTTTGATTTACAACAATGCTTTCTGGTTATTTGTTTTTCGTTAAAGCTGATTTTGTCTTGGGTTTTAGCATATTTCTAAATGTATTCATGTACTAGTGGATTTTTTTTTTTTTTTTTTTTTTTTAATTTTTTGAAAGAACAATACTTTCGTTTGAAGAACGAACATTGACTAACAAATATAAGTAACATACTGTAATATAACAAAAACATTCCGCAAGAACATTTCAAAAATTAAATCAATAATAATAAATATTAAAAAACATAACAGTGAAGAAATATTTAAGGACATTTCTAAAAAAAAAAAATCTGAAAATCAGTTTTTTATTTTTTTTTATTTTTACAAGAAAAGTTTTGCTGTACAGAGGGGGTGATTACTTTGATACTCTTCTCTTTGCCACCTTCTGCTAACCAACGGGCAATGAGGAGAAAGAAATTCAGGACTAACTAACCTGAAAAACTTCGCTAACATCGATGCAAGACGCTTTACACAACTGTCCCAACCACTCGCAACTCTCTGCGATTTGACTGACAGTAAACTCAAATCTTTGTCTTCCTGCATGCTAGCTACGTACATTACAACTTGGACATGATTCGAACAAATTATTAGCTTAGAGCACGGTATATATCTGTATATATAGCGAAAAAGGTATATATCTGTTTATTCCGAGTTTTCAGGTGATGATAACGATTAACACTGATTATAGAGTCTCGACTACATTATGTTTTTCAATCAAATTTCGAAGTATATTTTCCAAAATACTAGTAAATTATAAAAAGACGTTGTTGTCTATGTAGACGCGAAGTGGTAAATTTTACAAGGTAATAATAGTTATTTTCAGTTACAATTATAACACTTATGTTAATTATATGTATGGAGATATTATTTTAATATATAAAAATTTTATAATACTTTACAATTGGTCCTGAAAGGGACCGGTTGTAATGGGTGATATGGGTCCATGAGTTTATGGGTTATATGGATGCCCCTATTGTTCTATATCTATGGGTGGTCTATGGGTGATATGGATGCCACTATTTTTCTATATCTATGGGTCGTCCATGGGTGATATGGATGCCACTATTATTCTATATCTATGAGTGGTCTATGGGTGATATGGATGCCACTATTGTTCTTGATCTATGGGAGATCTATGGATGATAAGAATGCTATTATAGTTTGAAAAAGAAAAAAAGTCAGACTACCAGTTTGAAAAACTTACTTTGGATAGGGTTGTTTTGATACTCTTGCCTTCTTCGGTCAATTTCTTCAGCTGGTCCATAAGTAACACACAAATTTGTATCAGAATCAACCAAATATTTTTGTTTAGTATTGAAAGGGATTAAATTTGCTTCCAAAACTTCATTTTTATATTTTGTCAGCTTCTTATCGGAATGACGCTGCTCCCATTTCCAAAACAACGAATCAATAAAGGCATGTAAAGAATAAAAACAGGATCGTGGGGACTATCTATAAAAAAATGGAAAAGATTAGAATAAAAAAATGGCTTAGAAAAATATGCTGGATTGCCTAGATAAAATACAAAAAAATTTATAAAGCTCAACAAAAATAAATATTATATGTATTAAAAGTTCACTTGATGAAAATGTTCGATATTAGGACAGAAAATTCAGTTCATAATTCTCTATAGAGAAAAAAAGACAAAAAAAAATCTGAAAGCACTGACTGAAATTAGCACAGCCAGTGAGTTAAAACCTGAGTCTTTCTGCACGCTAGCTACGTAGATAATTACTAGGCTGCGAGTCAAACATTTTATCTATTGGCGTTAAAAAAAACTGGGCATTCATGAACAATGTGATACAAATGGGGTAAATAAATGTCTCTAAAATCTTGTCAAGCTCGCAAATTAAACAATAAAATGCTTAAACAGAAACATGTCCCTCAATGTTAAACATTCATTGCCCCCTAAATAATGTGCAGGTAACGAGATGAATGGAGTAGCGCATAGAAAACTTTTAAGATGCACTCTTAAAAAATATTCACAAACTGTTCTTAAAATTGTCCAGTGACAGTGTTGTAAAAAGAGAAAAATTTTAACCTCAATCAATTATGACAAAAATATTCTTAGTAATTCTGCAGTGCAAATTCTATCTCAGAGCAGGCTTCATAATAAGCACTCCCCAACCAGTGGTGTAACAATAGTGTGGCAAAACGGGCAAATTGCCACGGAAGAAAGACTATGAGTAGAGAAAAGGCCTAGCATTTATTATTACAAAATAAAGTAAACTGTATTATTTTGTGTATTAAATAAATTTAAGTTACTAAAGGGATAAATTTTAAAAAATGTGTATCAAGATTTTGAGCGTATTCATTTGCATTAAAAATATATCGCCTTTGGTAGTAATAGTTATAGAAACAGTTACGCACGGGTCATCCCCGAATTCTGGCTCGTGAAAAGGTACTTTCAAAATAAAAAGCGGAATTTCCGTTGCCACCCATGTGACACTGGGCATTTTTAAATTCGTTACGGAATTTCCCCTGACTCTTGAATAGGCACTTACAAACTTAAAAGTGGGAATTCTCGCTGGCAAATCAAGACTCCCAGAAAGCGAGAAAGTCCCTTGCTTCGCGGATTCTCCACACGTCATTATTATCTTACTTTTGTTTCATCGGATCCGTGATCAGTCGTAAAGTTAATTAGTTGATAGTGGAAATTAAGTAATAACATATCTAGTAATAGAAAATATCTTAGTAGGAATGAAAAACGAAAAAGAAGGATGGAGTTTGAAGAAAAAATAAGAAGTTAACTAAAATAATTAATACTTTAAGAGTGAGCAAGAAACAAACGAAAAGTGCAGCGGAAATGAAGAAATTAGCCGAACCGAAAGTGATAGTATTGCAGTCCCAGATGATCCAGAGCCACCACAGCCCTGTACTAACCATATACATAATCAAAATTAAAACGAAGGGACTGAAATTGACTTGGAAAAAATTGGATCTTCATCATACATAACTAATAAGGGTTGTTTTAAAGTACTAAATGATCAAGCGAAACAGTTTGTAATTGAAACTGGACATTGCAAACATAAAGACATCTTTAAGTAGTACTTCATTAAAAAGAGAAAAAAAATGATGATACTTTGCATTTAGGGGTCCACCATTAAAAAAGCCACGGGTCTCAAATGGTATAGTTACACCACTGTTCCCAGCAGACTTTATCCAATTTACGATGAATTGTCTCCAACAATATAGAAGTTGTAACATTCTTTATACGCTAAATGTGTATAAAGTATTCACATGCATTGTATTTCTGTGTACTCCTCCTCCCTCTATGAAAATATATTTTTTTTTTTTTTTATCTCTCTACATTTCTATCTCAAAATAAAAGAGAGAAAGAAGTGACTTCCTAAAATTTGAAAATCTTTTTTATTTACTTATTTAAATTTATTTTACACTTCAAATGTGGAGTTATACTCTTAACTTTTGCCTTTGGTTGGATGAATATCAAGAATGGATAGGGTTTTAAATAAATATTTTTCAGAGATTTCTATGATCTATTTTTCTCAAATGTAAGTAAAAGGCCCAATACATGACCATTGGTATGAATTTCTATTGTGTATTTCAAAAATGTTCATTGTTTCATTATAAATTATGAATTAATAAATAAGCTCTACATTTACATATATACATATAATATTTTCCTATGTACATATATTATTTTCATATGTTCATACATTGTTTTCATATATACATATATTGTTTTCATATGTCCACATATTATTTTCATATGTACATATATTATTTTCATATGTACATATATTGTTTTCATATGTACTTATTATTTTCATATGTACGTATTATTTTCATATGTTATTTTCATATGTGCATATGTTATTTTCATATTTTCTTCAAATTATTTTCATAATTTGACAGCAAATTTATTAACACAATGGAACAGTGATGGAATAAATTTAATACACAAATGCTACCCTCATTTAAATTAGGCCCATTTTAAAACAGAATTTCTCATTTCCATATAATTATAGGAAATAAATTTATAGAAACTTACTCATTGTTTCCATGTCTCCTCCTATAAAACTATGCACATAACTGGATATTCCCTGAATAGCAGACGTAAATTCATAAAAATCGGCTTTTGAAAGCGCCAAAGCAACATCTATCATGGTGGGAGCTTTGACTTCGCCCTTGACGTCTCTCTTGATGCATGGGGTCCATGACATATTACTTTTAGGTATAAAATATTTCTGACAAAAACTCCCGTTTGAGCGAGATGATCCAAAAGAAATCCGGACGCCATACAACTGAAGATGACAAATCACCAGCATCCAAAGTGAAGTCGAAATAAGGAATGGTCGTTGAGCAGTTATATTCTTGTAAATGCCGTTCCATGGTACGCAAGAAATTACGATTCCAAAATAGAAAGTATTCGGGTGAATTGGCGTGCATAATGTGAGTGACGTACAGATTTCGCAAGGATGTCCACACACTTTTCTCTCCTCCAACTTGAAGATGAGCAATTGCCCTCTGGTACTGAATTCGATCGGAGTAACTGAGTTCTCTGATTTCTTTTCTTACATTCATCGCAAGGCAACTAAAAAGAAGAAAGTAAACAAAGTTAATTAGAAATAAATAGAAAAGATATTTATCGTAAAAAATAAATAGAAGTAATGAAACAATTATGAGTGTAATGAAAGACGGAAAGGGTTTGAACTCCCAGATGGCTCCATGCAAGTGTCAGTTCAAAATTGCAATCAAAGTGGATAGCAAGCCTTCCTCTCCGTGGTGTATCCCTGATAATGTTGAACATACTGTGTTAATGGCGAATACCTTCAAGTAATGTCTGGGATAGTAAAACAACAACATAACGAAACAATTTGGATGAGTTTATTAATATTAAATAATGATAATAATAATCTATTAATCGTTAAGAGTAGAAAAATCATGCCATGGTATTATGGTAATTTTTTTTTTTTATTGTCCAACTCGTGGCCCAGTGTGGCAACGTGCGCCACTGGTGACAATTAGGGCTGAGGTTCAATCCGCTGACTGCTTTATTGTACTGTATTGTACACTGTTTCAAAAAACCAAGAGGCTCAATGGCTTTTGTGATGTTCAGCATGTTGCCTCGTTAGTCGGACTATTGGCGGGAGGTTTCCAGATTTTCTCTCATATGATACACGAAAACAGGGTAGTTCCCCTAAAAGTCCTCCCGGAAGGCATTGCCCTCCTTCTTCAGCGACACAGAGCCAAGTCAGGCTTCTACCACACAACAGAAGTTACTCCTTCCCCTCCAGCTATAAGTAGATTACTCATGGGATGTCCGTCCTGCACTGCAGGTCACCGAGGATTAGACGTACATTTTTGTATTACCGAATATTTTATTATGAATATTTATTAATGTTTAACATTTTATTAAAGGTTTATAAATGTTTATCTTTTATTTGTTTATTTTTTTTGTTTTTATATTTACTTTTTATCTTTTTTTTTAATCACAAAACCTTTCATTATAAATGTTATATCGATTCCTTTTTCCACAACGAATTCTACATATCAGGCTTTTTTGCTCCTGTAACTTTTCGGATAACTCAAGTTATCATTTTCTCTCAACGCTTTCCTGTATAAAAAAATTTAGTTGTTTATCCATTTTTTGGGGCAAGTAGAACATTTTGTTGTTTGAGGCAGGATATTTCTAACAATTAATCATTCTCAATCTCTGTATTTCAAATTAGTACTGTGTTTCGGTTACATTATTGAAATCTGTTGGATTGTTAAACTGCACTAAATATACTTAAAAATTGCTTCAAAAAAGAAGACGGCGTATACTTTATAATTGTTAATTACCTGCAAGAAATATGTTCATCAAAAGCACTGACAAGTTTCACAACCAAAAGAGAACGTGGATCCTGGACTGTACAGAGATATCCCAGTATGGCATACTTTAGACGCAATCATGCCACAACCTTCATTTGGGCACTTTATGCCCGGATAGTAACCTAAAACTTCAATGTTAGCATCTTGACAGAGCATTTGACAATTCTTCATCGTTTCGGGCTGAAAGACGGAAAGCGTTTTTTAAAAAAAAATAAAAATAAAAGCAAATTCTGTAGAAAAGAAAAATTTTAATGGAGTTTTATACAAAGCCAACTGTTTCAGAAATAGAAATTGCAGAAAAAAAAATAAATAGTAACAAATAATTTTACTTCCAGTTTTCTGAATAAGATTATGAATAGATTGCAAATGTCCCTCCGAAATAAACATGCTAAAGTTGTGACGGGTAAGATCTGGAGTTCGTTATTGCACTCCCCCCTCCCCATGGGCCTTCATCGCTCGGTTTTTAATTGCAAATTTTAGACTTTTGTCTGGACATGACTTTTTATAAGGATACCTTTGCCGTATCGGCGTGGCCAATATTCTTGACTGTTTCCTGAGTTCTTCTGGTACTTTATGGATTTTGATAAGCTGTCCAACAATTCCAAGCCAACAATTTTATTTGAAGCTGTCCTGCGCTCTTTTATGAACTGTTCTCCAGACAACAAACAAAGCTGGTTTTATTGGGTTGCCAGACTGCTCATGGTCAATATGGCCTCCATCCCCAACGTAGGTAAAAAAAGTTTTCTGAATAATAAACAATAACTAATAATAATATTTCATTATTATAACAGAGAATAAAACGTTTTCGTAAATCAACACCAAAAATTTTGTTGAAACATTCTAAATGTAAAATCCCAAGATATGCACACGTATTCCAAAATATCAAAATATATTAATGCAATACAAACATAACAAGTTTAAAATAGATCATAAAGTCAACAATTTTATTCACAAATTAAAACGAAATCAAACAAACTTTTTCTCTTCTTTTCAAATAAATATTCGAAAATAAAAAAATCATCAAAAATTATTAACAACCTCCATTAACAAAAATTATTAACAAAATCTATCAAAAACAATTACTAACAACCTTCATCAACAAAAATTATTAACAACCTTCATCAACAAAAATTATTAACAAAGTTCTCTGGATAGCAGATGTAAAATATGCAAATTTAAATTCTAATGAAAATGGTAGTTTATCAAAGAAAATGGGTATATTAAATATTATAAGAACAGATTATAATTTCTTAAAAGAAAGAAAGAATGAGTTTTAAAATTATAATTCGTTACGATGAAAAGTATATAGAATTAACGAAAAATATCACACTTACAAAACAAAACACAATATCACACTTATAAAACTAAAAGCAAATCAACATTATGAATACATTAAACTACATAAATAAAAACGCATGCAAAATAAAACTTAGCTTGCAAATAGCAAGCCAAATCTCTCTTACTTGGCAAATCATATCCGGAATTTCTCCAATCTTCATACGATAACAGCAAGTGCCTTGTAAACAGGATGAGGAGCATTCTTCAAAAGTGAGAAATGTTGTTCTCACTTCGAAGCACCCTAAAGGATAAATAAACACACATTAACTGTAAAACTGATGTATATTTGAAGTTACACATAAGCATACACATAAGCACATAAGCATAATGTATATGACTTTAAACATTTTGATATAATATTGATAATGTTCATTTGATCATATTTATTGAAGGACTTATTTCAAAAAGTTTAATTAAAATGAATAAATTAGTCGACTAATTATATAAATTCACAGCAAGCAATCATATCGTATCTTTGTACAGTTTCAATAATATAAAAATTGAATCGAATCAATTTCAATATTATAAAATTGAATCTAATCAATTTCAATAATATAAAATTGAATCTAATAAATTTCAATAATATAATAATGAATCTTATATCGCAAATTTCTTCGTACAAATTAATCTGAATATGAAAAAAATATAATGAATAAAAATTAAACAATATATAAGTAATGGTATTACAATTATGAACTATTAATATGAATAACGCAAGCATAATTTTGAAATCTATTTTGTTCCGTTACTGATTTGCTAACAATTTTTTTTATTTAATTAAAAGGATCTAATAATAATTATTTATTTATTTTATTTTATTTTTGGCTTTTTAAAAGATAAAAAATTATGAATTCATTGAAAATATACAATCAGCACATAGCTTAACGGTTTTTAAGTTATAAATACAAACACACACCGTCTAAACAAATATTTTGTTTTATAATCATCATCACCATTGGCGCAACAACCCAGTGTGGGCCAATGCCGTCTACCTACTGGCAGATGTCGAGACGAGAGATGTTTTTCTGTTTTACATGGTATGGTTGTTAGCTCTACGCCCAACAGTCATATGAGACTGGGATCTACGGCTTAAAGTGGATTCCGAACCACTACAAACATTCATGGCACCGCCGGGACTTGAACCCGAAACCTATGGTACCGAGCGCCAGAGCGCTAGCCACTCGGCCATTCAGGCCCTTTGTTTTAGAATACATTAACAAGTATGATTAGACGTTATCCGGTCATGGAAAATAAAACATTTTTAGTTTTGGTAAAACTTATTTGGAAAAATATCGCTACAGAATTAAAGTTTTGAGATTATAAATAATTCATCTTAAATAATATAACTAATCATTACTATCGAAGAATAAATCTATCAAAGAATTTTTAATAATTTTTTTCTCATCTCTCATCTCATAGCATTTTTTAAAAAATATAAAAGTGCTATAATCTCAAAAATAAGTAAATAAAAATACGATAATTACAATAAAATCGAAAACTGAAACAATAACATTTCTGCTATATTTTTTTACAATAGAGAGTTTTTGCATACCGTAGTTAGACGTAGGACATCCGTTAGCTTTTCTCCCTAGTGCGCATGCTCAGTTTCCAATGAGCATGCGCGCTAGGGAGAAAAAAAGCTAACGGACGTCCTACGGTAACTAATGTACGGTATGCAAAAACTCTCTAACTTAATGAGTGACAACGAGTGAGTCATTTCTTAACGACAGTCATAATCTTGTGAAAAAAATAAGGTTTCTATTTAATTAAAAAAACAACTACTAAGAATTTTTTCGTGATTTTTAGCTCTGAACCAGATAGAAATTTAATTTTTTAATTATTTGAGTTTTAAGTTTCAGGAAATACAGACATAAAAATCTCTTGATTTTTATATAGAAAGAGATAGAGATTAAATTTATAAGATTAACACAGAAACCACATTTTTAAGACGGTACGAAAATCAGAATGATTATTAGATACTTTTGGAATTATTATGTTTTTAATATAATTTAATGATAAAAAAAAATATTTTTACCTGTAATTGTTGATTTACATTGATTCGAATACGAATCAAAGTACCACAGAGCTTGGGTGTGGTTGCAATGATCATCTGTTTGAATGGGCGTGCAGCTGGTTATGGACTGTTCACACAAAGGGCCAGAAAAACCATCAGGGCAGCTACACTGCACCGAATGCCTGTTCGAAGATGTCATGCACATGCCACCATTTAAGCAAGTGTTTTCATTGCATTGTAATTCACAATAAGGTGAATGAAAGGATGTATAGCAATTTATTTTATCATTCTGCAACAAATAAACAAGTAACAATCCAAACTACATATATATATTTTGTATTTAAATATCCACTCAACCTTATTGAAATGATAATCTCAAATTAATACACAGATAAGGTTAGTTACAGTACTTAACCTAATAAATAAAAATCAAATCAGCTATTAACATAATTGACATAGAAATACATTAGTAAATGTAAAAATTAAAGAATTATAAAATACTATTTTTTTTCAAAAATATGTCGTCATTTTGAACAAAATAGGAATTATTTTTCACTAAAATTTTGAAAGAATTTGATTGGCTATATCATTCAAAATTAGTTTATTCGATGCCATTATCCAGTTATTGCTTACTTAATCCTAATATAAATAAAATAAAGAGATACAATGATATGATCTTCAAATTTAATTAGTCGAAAAAAAAAAATTTTTTTTTTAAATCTTCTATTTTAATAAATTAATATTTATTTCAGCCTAAAATTAAGCATAATAATTTTGAGGACAGTTAACAAACCATGGGCCTGATGGCCGAGTGACTATCGCTCTGGCGCTCGGTGCTACAGGTTTCGGGGTCGAGTTCCGGCGGTGCCATAGATGTTTGTAGTGGTTCGTAATCCACTTTAAACCGTAGGTCCCAGTCTAATATGGGCAAAGGACTGGCAACTCTATCCCGTAAAAAGAAAATATCTCCAGTTTTGAAATCTGACTGCAGGCAGACGACCATTCCCTACAATGGGGCTGTCGCGCCAATGAAGAAGTTAACAATTCATAACATTACACCTAGTATTTTTAACATAACATTAACGAGCGAGTGTGGTCTGATGGATGACTTGTTGGATTTCAGAACTAATTCAGCCAGGTTTGACAATTCCAGGTTTGAAATTGACAAGTGATGTCGAATCAAAAAGTCTCCGTGAAGAAGTAAGCGTGATAAATCCGTAGTCCAGAAACGCTTTCCACAAGAAGACTAGAGGAAATGTAAACTCCTAGATGTCACACTTGGAGGTACAACATTGTAGCAAGATATGGATGGAATGTAGCATTCTTCTGTGATGTTTCTTAGGTAACATTCAACCTGTTACATATCTGACATTCTAATGACAATTGATTCCAGGTCAAAGAGCCCGGTATTCGAAAACAACAAAATATAACTTTAAATCTAATTACATTCCTTTTATTTTGATCAGATTAATTTATCAATTCTAAATGGAAAAAATTTGGACTTTGGACATTTAAACATTTAAAATTTAACATTTGAACTTAGTTAACTGAATAATTTAGAAATTCAATGTAAGATTACTAGAAATTCAGCAATGTTTAGTAAAATAACATTTTTAAGGGTCATTCTCATCAAGGCATTTATTAAAATTTTTACTTGAAAAATATCCTTGCTCTTTTAAGGTCATTGTTTTTCATAGATTTTAATGTAATCAGTTTATTCAATATACTGAAAAATACAAATATTCATAAACTTCAATACCTCACATCTACAAGTCGTACAAGGATCTGGATACCAAATATCCCATCTGCATATAATGTATCTTCAGCTTTGCATTGCTGAATGCTACCACATTGACCTGACAAAGTATTAACGTAAAGCTGAAGCTCGGTATTCTGAAATCAGAAAAAAAAAAAATATATTGATGTGAAAATCATAAGGAAAACAAGATATTTTCCTTATTCTTCACCATTTAAAAATACAGAGAGAAAAATTATAGAGTCCTTGATTGATAAAGTTTCATTTGATATAAAAATAAGTTACTGTAGGAGCTACCATTCTATATCTTATAAAGTTCATTACAAATGATGATTACAATAAATTATAGCTTGAATAACTGTACTGTTTGAAATTTTAATAAATTATCTTTATCTATCGAACCTATCTCTTTTGAAGCTTTTTGCAACAATTTTTTTCTAGAAATTTGAGTACCTAATAAATTGTTAGGGCCTGATGGTCTGAGCGACTAGTACGCTGGCAATCAGTGCCACAGGTTTCGGGTTCGAGTTCCAGTGGTGTCATGAATGTTTGTAGTGGCTCAGAATCTACTTTAAACCATAGGTCCCGGCCTATTATGTCCATTGGACGTAAGTGTGACAACCCCAAACTGTGAAAAGGAACCATCTCCTGTCTCGAAATCTGCCAGTAGGACCATTGGCCCACCATAGACTGTTGCACCAATTAAGAAAAATAAAGAATTAATTAATTCTTATAAATGTTTAAGTCGAAAACAGTACCCATAAGCATATTTTGAGTACTAAATGCATAAAAAACAATGAAATGTGCCCAAGGTTAGACCTAAATGGACTGTCAATATCTGTGAAAGGATAAGAATTACTTAATCGGTAATGAAACTAATGAAGCATATTAAATGATACTGGAGCTTTGATGGAAAAATATTAGTTGTATTCTTGTAATTTCCTTTCCAATTAACCATATTATTTTTACACTTTAAGTAGAGAGTTTTTTTTTTTTTTTAAATGTCTGAAGGTATTGTAGCATTTTTTTCTCACGAGAAGAGTTTTGGCATTTCATTCCCAGGAGTGAGAAATGTATGTTATTTGAAAAATATATAATAAACCCATCACTCAAATTTGACAGCAGCTTTATTGTGGGTAGTTATATAACATGCAATCAGTGTTTTGTACTAATGAGAACAACCTGTCTCTCAAATCTTATAGCAGATATTCAGTATCATGTATAATGAGACTCAGGAAATTAGCAAATGTCTGTGTGACCTTCATAGGTAGAAACAATTACAAATTGAATATCAACCAATTGATATACCATGAGTTGTTCCATCGTCATTGGTGATAGACCACGAGTTGAGAAATGTCTACTCCAATGGGAAACTGACCCATACGGTCAGCTTCCCTCAAGAAGTATATAATTCAGAAGGTAAACTAAGGTAATTATATACTTCTGTACATATATATATATATATATATATACATATATATATATATATATATATATATATATATATAATGTTTGTAAATAAAATTTAAAGTGTTCCCATGAACCTGAAAGGGTCCCTATTCTTGAAGCCGTTGTAGGTCCAGTATAGGCCGAGACGTTGCAGTATCACTAGGTTATAATTTAAGAAATACAACAGTTTTTCATCATAATTAATAATCATAAAAGTAATTATTTTTAATGTAAATTTTATGAATTTTCTGTATTAAAGTGGACTGCTTTACCTTGTTTTTAAAAAGATCCAGTTCTTGCTTCAATTTTTCATTTTCTTCTCTTAATAATAAAATATGGGATGTGCATATGTTGAAGCTTTGCGTCGAAGCTATAGAATTATTGAAAGCACCTGAAAGATCATAAAATTGTATGTATTATTAAGTTATTAAGTTTTGCTTCCTTTCTTTGTCTCTTTCTTTTTCATTAATATTTTTGCAAAAATTTGTGTTAAAAAGTAATACACTTTTATTTTATTTTAAATATAAATAAAAATATCATAACTGCAGTACTTGTTGGTAAAAGAAGGATAGATTCAATTCTGATATGTCTTTAATTTTAAAAACAATAACATATTTAAAGAAAACATTTTTAAACGAATGTACAAAAAAAGAAAGATTTTGCTAATAACTTATTACAGAAAGATCGTATTTACAATAGTAATAATTATATTTTCATCAGTTCATAAAAAACTGATCTAATGTGTTTGTCTTAATTTACTAATATGCAGTAAAAAGCAAAAATTATGTCAATTTCATTACTTGCGTTTTTTAAATTGTTCACTACAAATTTATTTGCTTAATACATTTTCAAAACCTTAAAAATTTTCTAACTGTTATTATACATTTGAATCTATAGTATTTTCTATATATTTTTGCTATTATATTATTATATATTGTTTTGCTATATATATATCGTTTTCTATATGCTTATGATTGTATTCACCAACTTAACGAAAATTTAAACTAATAACTTATTCGGTATATATATTTAGAAAATTTATATGGAAAAAAATTTCCTTTTCTTTTAAAAAATTTATTTTCTATAAGGAGAAATGTAAATTTTTCGATAATGCAAGATCTAGATAACACATCTCAATTAGAATCAATACAAGAGATGATAATTCCCTTCCTTATTTCATGCAAGACAATTTAACTGAAAATTTTAGGAAACACTATATTTGAATCCTTTTTTACCCAAAAATCCTTTTTTTTATTTAAAAACAATCCTCCCATACTATATTTATGCATCTTATCAGGGAAAATTCAAAAACTTATTCCCTATACTAAGTATTTTAAGTATTATAAGTATTTCTATATATGAGGGGTCCTTCAAAATATTAAATTTTGTTAAAAAGAAAAAAAAAATTCATCATTCACTTTTAATACAATGATGATACTAGTACAAATCATTGAATTTTTCAAAAGAAATTAAAAACTTTATTTATGAAAACCGAAATATGATACTTCGACTTCGATGGACCCTACTACCTACTTCCTCTTTCATTAATAAAGCTTAATCAGTCACAGAACAAATTACAAAGGAAGTTCTAAATCAATATAAATTTATTTTTACGCTGCCTTTAAGTTTATTATAACAAAAACAGTCGAAATTTCCATTCTTTGAAAACGTTTAAAATTCGTTTTTAACCATTTTTTAAAATGGAGAACTAGTTTTTGTAAATTAGCATGCTAATTTTCTGCATTTTAATTAACGTTCTTAGCTTCAAAAAACAACGCTTGTAATTTCGAGATAGTTAATATTTTACTTACTTAATATTTAATATTACTTAATATTTTACTTAATTTAATACCTGAGACAGATTTGTAAGAAATTCTGAAACATCCGACTATCTTCTGAAATATAAATGGCGCGTAATTTAACCATGTTTATCTTTTTCTAATTAAAAACATCGGTAGATTCGGAGATTTTTTACTTTTAAAATTTAAAAACAAACAAAAAATATTCACAATCTGTAATGGATTGAAATTGTACTTATGGCACAAATTACCATTACTTATGGTGACATACATGGAGTTATCAAATGATAGGTATGCATAGTTCCAACAAAAAGTGACACTCAACCAATTTTTAGACATTTTATAGAAGATTTTATATATGGTATATAAAAAACATCTCAAAATTATTTGTAAATAAATAAGTCCGTCATAAAGAGGCTCTATTTTAATAATACATAGATATAACAAAAATGTTAATAATTTTTGTGTATAATAACAAATGCACTTCATTTTAATTTAATACACTTTAAATTTATAGCTTCAGATTATATATACAACACATTGAAACTAAACTTTAACTTTTAAATTATAATTTAAGTACGAACACGCAAAAAATCTTTATCACGATCAATGCATTCTTTCATTAATAGAATCTATGATATGCGAGGACTCAATAGATAAAAAATAAATTAAATAAATAATAAAAACATTGCTAAAGTTTCTCTGCGACACAACAAGAGTGGGGACAAAAAAAAAAAGTAGACAACATCATAAGCCAATGGCCAACCTTACAGACGACACCATTCTTCCAGTTAAAAAAGGCTAAAGTGTAAACTTACCCCTCGAATCAAAATAAGAAGACAACACTCCCCGAAAACCTGCCAAATGAAGCACCAAAGTCCAAACAAAAACAAAACTAATTAAAGGCAAAATCCATTTTCCGAAGAATCGCGCTCGATTCTTCTGAGTGTAATGGAAGAAGCCACAGGAAACCTTATTGCCGGCGTTACCCAATTGGGAGCTCAATTACGTTCCCTCACGTTCCGATTAAGACCCGCTGGAGTCATTCGATATCTCACTTCCTTTCGAAAGGCACAACATCCCCATTCATAGGACCTTTGACCTTGGTAAACTTCCCGTTCGTCACTCTTTAGTCTTCTTGAGACGCACCAAATCAATTTAAGGAAAGAAACGGGTCCCACTTTCGTGTCACAACAAACTCACTCAATGGTGTCCCATAGCGAGAAATATATCTAAGAAAGATCTGCCGAAATTTAAAGCTAATAATTCTGGCATTTAAAAACCATTATTAAATAAAAATATGAGTAATATTATAAATACAATCAATAACTTTCATTTTTTTAAGTAAATATACTGAAATATAAATGTTATGTTACCGTAAATGTTGCCCAAATGCCATGAATCAAAGCCAAAAACCTTTTGGATTAGGAATGAAGTTTTGACATCTTCAGCACATACTGACATGATGTTCCAGAATACTGACAATGATGTTTAACTGAAATAAGAGTATACCGTAAAACTAATAATTCATTAAAAAAATATTATTAAATAAAATATGAGTAATACTATAAATACAATCAATAACATTCCTTTTATTAAGTAAATATACTGAAATGTAAATTTTCTGAAGCCTAAATGTCATGAATCAAAACCAAAAACATTTCGGATTAGGAATGAAATTTTGAAATCTTTAGCACATACTGACAATGATGCTTAACTGAAATATGAGTACACCATAAAAAACTAATAATTCTGGTATTTAAAACCATAATTAAATAAAATATGAGTAATATTATAAATAAAATGTTATATAACATTCAATTTGTTGAGTAAATATACTGAAATGTAAATGTTATTTGTCTAAATTCCATGAATCAAAGCCAAAAACCTTTCGGATTGGGAATGAAGCTTTTGAAATCTTCAGCACAAATTGACAATGATGTTCCGGAATGGGAAATTCATGAACCAACATGTTTCAAATATTTAAAAAATCAATGGATATGTATGTGAAACAGAGAACCATGTCAGCATTTAGGATTACTGGAAAATGAAACCATTGAGAGTTGGCACTTCGAGAAACTGTATTGTCAGTGACAACAGAACAAATGAGAGATCTATTTGCAATAATATTGACAACGGGCTGCCTATCGAATCCAAATAAATTATGGGGAAATTCAAAGAAAGTATGAGCGATGATGTATTGCATCAGGTGCGAAATCCGGAATTAAATATCGAGTTTAATGAAGAGTTATTTAAACAAGCGCTTATTCTTTTGGAAGACAAATGCTTAGCAATAACAATTAAACTTTATTTTTGAATCGAAATGCAATCTTCATGAAGAGATGGAATCGATGCATTGAATTCAGAAATATTGAAAGAGAAAAGTTAGAATGTGGATGAATTGTTGCAATACATCGCTAAAAATAAACTATTATTAATAGAAAGTCAAAAGCAGGCTTATTTCAGCATCAATCATGTGAACACAGATATTCTTGGAACACTCTATTTGGTTGTAGCAGGAGGTACCGGAAAGATATTTTTGATTAGTTTAATATTGGCTGAAATACTTTCCAAAAAAGAGGTTGTGCTTGCATTAGCATCATATGGAATTACGGCAATATTAAGCAGCAAAGTTTGCCATTAAATGCTGAAGAACAAGAATACCCAATGTATAATGTATCAAGAGCATCTGGACGAGGTAAACTTTTAAAACAGTGTAAAGTAATCAGTTGGGGCAAATGTGCAATGGCGCATAAAAAGTCATTCAAAGCATTAAGTACAACAGTACAAGATTTCCGAGCTAATTCAGAATCAATGGGAGGTGCATTAGTTATACTTCTTGTAGATTTTCGGCAAACGCTTCCAGTTATTCCAAAATGAATTCAAGCAGATGAAATAAATGCATGCTTGAAGCGATCATTTTCATGGCTTATAAAGTACATTTAAGAACAAACGTGAAAATTAAACTTTTCAATGATGGAGAAACGAGATATTTTGCCGAAACACATTTACAAATTGATGAAGACATTCACCCAACTGATTATGTAACTGGCCAAATTGAACTTAGGAATGATTTATGTAGTATCGTCGACATTCCAAATGAATTAGTAAATAAATTTATCCGAATATTGTTGAAAATTACACAAATTCAATTTGATTATTCGAAAGAGTCATTTTAGCAGTAAGATTTGAAAAGTAATTGCCGATTTAAATTTAAAATTCTAAACAAGATTCCTGGCGAGGAAAGAATATATCACTCAATAAGTCCAATGACTGATGTAAATGAAAGTGTTGATTTTTCCATCGAATTTTTTTAATTCGATGCAAATACCAGGAATGCCTTTACATTGTTTTACATTAAAAATAAGTTCACAAACTATTTTGCGGAGAAATTTAGATTCCCCAATATTATGTAATAGAACAAGAATGACCGTGAAACAGTTATCAAACAATATAATTGAAGCGAAAATAATGTCTGGAAAAAAAAAAAAAGGCAAAACAGTTTTTATTCCAAGGATTGCGCTCATATCTGTAGTTTCAATTCAAAAGGCGGCAATTTCCAGTAAAATTAGAATTTAGTATCACTATAAAAAAAACTCAAAGACAAACGTTAAGATATATTTTTTTTTTCCAATGCAGCTGGCAAACAGACATGGACGTCTTGGTTGTCTTAAGGCAAGCGCTGCACAGATGTTACTCACTTTGCATTACCCAGGGGGCGTGTAACTTGAAGATAAGCCACGGACGCAGAGTAACAATGCCCCCGCAACGCTCTACGATCCTATTAGACCGGGACCTACACTTTAAAGTGGATTCCGAACCACTAAAACATCTATGGCACCGCCGGGACTCGAACCTGAAGCCTATGATACCAAAGGCCAGAGCGCTGGCCAATGGGTCATTAGACCGCTGCAGATCAATTTTTTTAGTTCCAATAGAACTAATTCCAAATTTTTTTCTTTCTAATGCAGCTGGGAAACACTTAGACAGCTTGGTCTTGGATGCCTTAAGGCAAGGGCTGCACAGACGTACTCACTTTGCATTACCCAGGGGGCGCGTGTAACTTGAAGATAAGCCACGGACGCGGAGTAACAATGTCCCCGCAACACTCTACGATCCTATTAGGACCGGGACCTACGGTTTAAAGTGGATTCCGAACCACTACACACATCCATGGCCCCGCCGGGACTCGAACCCGAAACCTGTGGTACCGAGCGGCCATTCGGCCATTCAGGCCCACGTTAAGATATTGTGGTATTGATTTTAAAAAAAAATCTTCCCTCACTGTCAGTTACATGTAGCTTGCTCTAGGAAAAACCCAAACAATTTATATATCTACTCACCAAATAAGAACAGATGTAATTCATAAGCAAGTATAGTAATAGAATAAGCTAATTAAGTATTAAATAAAGTGAAAATAAAAAGAAGATTTTTTTTTACTAATTTAAATACAACTGTATTGAGAATATTATTATTTATTTTAGCTTTATAATTTCTGTATTTAAAGATTCATTTTTTTAAATCCCCATTTGATAGGAGCCGACTGGCTATGCCCGAGCGAAATTAGAGTCTCTTAATTCATGAATAAAAATATGATGAGTTAATTCTAAGGTGCTTACAAAAATATTATTAAAAACTATTAAGAAATATTAGGGTATGATGGCCGAATGACTAGCGCTCTGGCTCTCGGAGTCACAGGATTCGTGTCCCTGCGGTGCCATGAATGTTTGTAGTGGTCCGGAATCCACTTCAAGTCATAGGTCCCGGACTTATGTGACTGTAGAGCATAGAGATAACAATCCCTACTCCGTAAAAAGTCAGCGTCACGGAGCCAAGCTCTATTACAACAGAAGCTGCCCCTTTTCCCTCCTTCCATGAGACCACATGGGTTCTTGAACTTGGTCTAGATGTTGATGTCTACCAAGTGGGATAAAAACAAATAATAGTTAACAATTTTTAATTGTAATGACTAACTATTTTTAATAGTGTTCGCTATATTTACATAATCATTCTCTACTTGTATGTTATTATATTATTTTAATAAGCAAATAATTTTTATATATTCAAATAATTATCTTTAATATTAATATCCTCATTTTTAAGCAATTTAAATCCTTTTTCTACTTAACACTGACAGATAAACAATGATTCTATAGATTATAATAGTAATTATGTGCATTGTTTATATAATAATAGTAGATTTCCTGCTGTAAACAATATACAATAAAAAAAAAATGATTTTTTTTTTGTTGTTGTTGTGCATTAAGAGACGTTGTCTTTAAATAATATATTTTTATTTAAAAATCGACGAATGTAATGGCAATTGATGTCTTTAAAGAAGTGTTTTAGGGGTAATTGCCAAACATTTCCGCGTTATCCAGAGTATTCATATTAAAGAAGATTTCCCCCTATTGTTAAAGTGTTGCAAATAAATTTTATTTGTAAGCAACTACTTAAACTTGTATCCTGTTTTGTGTTTTTTTTCCTTCACTATTTATTTACAATCCAACAAACATTGGAATTAATATCCACTTGATTCTTTTTTTATTATAGCTTATATGTGCCCCTATAAAAAATAATAAATAATGGGGTAACTGAACTAGTTTTCCGAGTAATCTAGAAAACTGAAAGCATGTTTCGAACACATAGCACCATTATGAGTTGCAAGTGCTTCCGAGTACCGTTAGTCAGAGCTGATTAACAAATAAAGAGGAAAACTTAAGAACCTTATTTACGAAGTTCGAGTACCTGAAAAGCACCTACCGCGTCACACTCAAGAATACGCTACAAGAACACTTAGAAATTTTCAACAAACTCTTTTCACATCATCCACAATTCTTCATTGTTTAAGAGTTAAACGGCTAAAAGTTAAGCAATTGATGAGTTTCAACGAGATTGAAGGAATGTGGGAAAAGATCGATAGAATTAAGTTAATTTTTTTCTAAGTATGCCATTTTTCTTGTTAGTGCTTAATTAGCCCATTGTATGTCAAGAGCAAATAAATGTTATTGTAGGCTTAACTGCATGATTTACTTATTGATCATCATTTGTTTTTATTTTGAGTAAAGAAATTTTTTTTTTTTTTTGGGGAAAATAAAAATAATTTTTTGGAAATATTTTTTTTTTCTAATGCAGCTGGCAAACACAGACAGCTTGGTCTTTTTGGGTGCCTTAAGGCAAGTGCTGCAGAGACGTTTTTGCATTACCCAGGAGGCGCGAACTTGAAGATAAGCCACGGACGCGGAGTAACAATGCCCCCGCAACGCTCTACTATCCTATTAGGGACCGGGACCTACTTTTTAAAGTGGATTCCGAACCACTACAAACAACCATGGCACCGCCGGGACTCGAACCCGAAACCTGTAGTACCGAGCGCCAGCCATTCAGGCCCTTAATGGAAATATAATAACACAATATTAGAAAGAAAGGGAAAATATTTACCTTTATATATATTTCTTCTCGATACATATTTTACTAACAATGTTTTTTAATGTAATACAGTACGCCTTCGATATATCACGCAACCAGATACTTTGCTCCTCAAAGGAGTAAAAAAAAAAAAATAGATGCATTAATTCTATCATAAACGACTATACTAACACTATACATATTTCAAAGTCACTTTCATAATGTTATTTTATATTCTACAACTGTACTTTCAAAATATATTTTGCTATTTAACTTATTATACGTAACACTACCATTAATTTTAAGTTCATTATTTTGTACTTTTTATGAAAATATTTTTCTGTATTCTAGTGCAGGTAAGTTCTCACATATTCTTATTTTTCTAGCAAGTTTCCATGAGAATTTCCTTTATTTCTTCACATTCAAATAAAAACACAGAACTTGAAAAGTTTTTATTTGGAAGAGCAAAAGTTTTACAACTCTACATTTTGTTTTTAAATGAAAATTCATGAATTCTCACATTTACCGTAAAAGCTTGATAGATAACATATACATATACCTATACATTCAAGTTTAGTGTATAAAAAATGATTTTTCTTCAAAATGAAAATTAATTCCTATTTGAGTTTTAAATTTAAAAATTAGATTTTAAATAAGTCTTATTTTTCCTATATAAAAAACCACGTATTTTAAATAATCTACAAAACAAAACACAGACACTAATCGTAAACGTTCAGCAAAAATTCAGTTAAAAAAAAAAAGATTTTTGGCTACCAGAATGGCTTTATAATGTCCTGCGTATTGCTTGACCTAGTGTAGCTTAAAAAAATATACTTATAAATAATCATATACTTCCTTATCCATTCTTTGAGGACTTTTAATCCTATTATGGTATCAAAAACATTCTACGTACTTAGTGACGCACAAAGAGAAAGGAAATGCTATTAATACTAGCGAATTCAGTATTTCAGTTTTAATTCTACATCGGATCCAATTCAACTGCATTTATAATCTGAGATTTCTAATAGTTAGTCTAGAAAAGTTAATCACTTTTTAAATACGATATTAAATTATTGTTCTTCAAAATGATAATGGAACGGATATCAAATTTTCGGTGTTTCAATTTACAAAATTATTTCTTATCAATCATATTGTAAAATATTTTTGTGAATATATTTACTTTATGTTAAGTTACACAAGCTATATTTTCCATTTTTAAAAATTTTTAATAAATAATTTTAACCTGCTAATTTCATTTTAATATAGTTATAGCATCATCAAGTATAAAAATTTAAAAAAATATTGTGTATGAATATGCTGCATTATTTTAATTATTTACATTATTTATTAATATTTTTTAAATCTATTATTTTTTTAAGTTAGTATCATTGAAAACAAAATTCCAGCAAAAATAAACACCGAAGTTCTAAAACTGCAGTTTTCTTAAAATTTAGTGAAGATGTATTCTATAATAATTTTTTAATTTATAAATTGCTTATTGAAAAAAAAAAAAATAGAACCCCAAAATTCTGCTTTTAATTCAGAGAACCAAACTTAACGATAAAGGTTTTTATCATTGGTCCAGCAAAAAACAGAACAATTTACATGTTAATTTTATCACAAAGAATGTTCAGTTGATTAGTGTTAATAGTCTTAATGTTAGCAATTTCCTTTCGTAAATTATCACAAGAACATTTTATTGACAAGGTTAATTTCTTATTATCTTAATTGACTCTTCTTTTTCAGTACCTTAATTTGATGAGGAACATCAAAATTCTCTCTCCCCTTAACATAGAGTAATCTGCACTTTAACTAGTATAGATTATTTTTATATTTGTCAATTTTATTAATTAATTCTATTATCAAATTAAAAAAAGAAACTAAATTCCATTAAATATATATTTATTACAGAAAAACATATAATAAAATATGCAAACGCTATTTATTTTTTGTATAATTTTTGCTGAAATCTTACTTTAAAAATGGTAGAATTCATTTATTTGAAGGTATTATTATATTTCTTATAAATTACATCCAAATGCTCTTTACACATCTTCACATAAATAAGATACCACATACACAGTCGAGTCACATTAATGTGACCACCACCTACTTTCGACGTCAACGTGAAATAACCAATCACAAAAGGCAGGTGGCAGCACATTGCAGTGGAGTGTATATAAAGAATGTCCTAGGGCATCGGAAAGCATTTCAATCGTTGGCGTAATGCAGAAACGTAGCGATTTATCCGACGTCCAAAAGGCATGATTATTGGCTTTCGGGCCAAGGAACCACCCTTGGCCGTTCAATGCATTTCGGAAACGGCTAATTTTGTGAACTGTTCGCGTGCCGCCGTGGTAAAAGTATACCGTGCATGGCAAAAATGGCACTATGCAAAATCAGCGGCGTGGCACATGTGGTGCACCATGGGCTATAGATAACAAAGGCGAACGAAGGCTACGGCGATGCGTTCGGGCGAATAGACATGCAACTGTTGAGCAACTGATAGCCCAGATGAACCACCAAGAGTGTATCCTCAACAATGGTTCAGCGAACGTTGCTGCGCATGGGCCTCCGCAGCAGACGCCTGGTTAATGCACCTATGCTGACTGCTGTTCATCGGCGACGAAGGCTGGAATTTGCACGCCAGTACCGAACCTGGACGTCCACAGAGTGGCGGCAGGTGGCTTTTTCCGATGAATCACGTTTTATGATCCATCGGACAGATGGACGTTGGCGTATACGGCGTGAAACGTCTGAAAGCAAACACCATGCAGCAATTGCCGGAAGGATCCAAGTTGGAGGAGGGAGCATTATGGTATGGGGAATGTTTTCCTGGCATTCACTGGGTGCACTCATCATTGTGGAAGGCACGATGGATCAGCACAAGTACGCATCTGTCCTTGCGGACCATGTCCACCCCTACATGCGAATTATTTCCCTCAGAATGATGGCATCTACCAGCAGGACAATGCGAGGTGCCATACAGCTCGCAGTGTATGTGCGTGGTTCGAAGAGCACTAGGATGAGTTTACCGTATTTCTCTGGCCAGCAAACTCACCGGATTTAAACCCAATCGAGAATCTGTGGGACCACCTCGATCGGGTTGTTCGCGCCATGGATCCTCAACCGCGTAATCTAGCGCAGCTGGCCATGACACTGGAGTCGGCATGGCTCAACATCCCAGTGAAAACCTTCAGAAACCTAATTGACTCTCTTCCTGCACGTCTCGCAGCGGTCCGCTCTGCCAAAGGTGATTATTCTGGCTTTTGACAGGTGGTCACATTAATGTGACTGGACTGTGTTTGTTGTGATTAATCACCTTCGAATGACGATAACAATCAAAATTATTTGTAACTGATTTAATTTACATCTTTACGTATAATACAGTGCTGTTCTTTTTTATCGAAAAAAAAAAAGAAAATCACTTAAATATTATCATATCACACACATATTATCTTAAAAATAATTCCTTAATCTAAGGATTGGTAAGATCTTTTCCTTTTAGCTGTGAAAATATATTGCAGGTGTTTTCTGAAATTTGTAATATTATTTCTTGAACAGAAAATAAAGAATTACATGTAGACTACTTTTTTTTTCCAAGAAGTTATTTTTCTTTTCCAATGCAAAAAAAGTTTTGTTGTTTGAAATATATTCATTCTATCCAACCGATTGTCATTAGCAGGATTATACAAGTTATTATTATATTTTACTTCATGTTTGCTTACTTCATAAATCATCTCCTCCTATCAGTGTCTTTGTCATAATATGTTATTTTTAAAGCAATTATATGACTTATCTTATGAAATCTTACTTTAAATATATACCAATTATATATCCAATCCCGTTCTTTGAAAAGCATAATTTTCAACATAATTGTGAAACACATGAAAGTTCCATAAAATCTAGAGCAAGACATTAATATGCAATAGTAACTCTAAAAAACTTTTTTTTTTTTTCTTTTTCTTATCCCATTTGGTAGACAGCAACATCTAGACCGAATCTATGAATCTGTGTTCTCATGGAAGAAAGGAAATAGTAGGAGGGAAGCTTCTGCTGTGATGGAGCACCCGCAGGTATAAGTCTAACTTGGCTCCGTGTTGCAGAAGAAGGGCAGTGCCTTCCGGGAGGACTTTTAGGGGGCAGGGAACTACCCCGCATTTATGTAGCATACAGAAGAAAACCCGGAAAACTCCCTCAGGTAGTCCGACTAACGGGGTAGAGGCTGAAAATCACAAACGCTATCGAGCCTCCACGTTTTTTGAAACAGCGTTTACAACAAAGCCGCCAGTGGATTGAACCTGCGCCCTAATGCTCACCAGCGGCGCACGTTGCCACTGAGCCACGAGTCGGGCCTAAAAAACAAATGGAGAGATTGAAAATCTGTTTTTCAAAAAGTAATCGTGTTTGTTTCTTAAAAGGTCTTGTTATGAATGTCTCGAGTAAAAAAAAAAGAACTTACACAAATACGTTTCATCAGGGAAAATTTTATAGTGTCCCAAAACGGCGGATTATAGCTACTTGAATAGGTTAAAATTAAGCTATTTATTACGTCGATTTGTAAACGACGATTGAAAAAAGGGACTAATCTGCGTGGTTTTCACTGAAGCATAACCAAAACATTAAGATAATGACTGAATGATGTAATTTCTCGTAAAGTTTTTTTTTTACAAAGAAAGCATGCCGTTTTCGTTTGGTACTTTTTTTAGAGTGGAAGAATATTTGCTAAAGAATGGTACGTTTAAATAATTTTTTCATTACCCATTTTAAAATTTATTTAAAAATATGCATTAATTACAATTATTATCAATATTATGAAGTACTTAGTAATATTAACTAAGATTTCAAAATTCATTAAAAACTAATTCTTATGATTATAAATTCTTATGATTATCTAACTTATTTGCATTTATCATTTCTTCCCAGGAACCATATTTCTGAGTAGCTATTTCTTTTAAGTACGGTTTTTCGCCCCATAAATTTAATGCTTTAAAAAAATTTAGAGAAAATGTTACCAAGACAGAGCAGTCCGAAGTTTTGCGAACAACAGGTGTTTAGACCAACGTAATTTCACTATTCTACATAAAGCGTCTTGTAACGTGAAGCTAAACCAAGTATTTGATTAGAAAATGAATTTCGATAAAGTAAAGAATCGTGAAAAATCTTTTTTTAATTCTTTTTTTTTTTTTTTTTTTTTTACGATGTAAAGAATCTGATCATAGATCTTTCAGAAATAAAAGCGATGAGAGAAAGCAATTTAAAAATCTTCTTAAGCCTCAGAGTATTGGAATTTCAACAAATAGCTTCTGAAAAATGGTTAGAAAAATAATTGACAGAATAAAGAAATTGTTTTGATTCAGTAGATTTCATTTTTTGCAACTTAATTACAATATTTTTTTTTTTTTTTTTTTTTTTTTTAATATTGCATATTTTAATGAAAAGTTTAAAATTTTCATTCAATTTACGTTTTGAGATAAAAAAAGCCTTCATAAACTATATTTTTATTAAATAATTTTACAAAACTACTCTTAAATATGTACTATCTTAACAGCATGCTTCAACATTTAAAATAATATTATCTGCATTAATTACTATTTATGAATGCAGAATAATTTAAATATATTAAATCTTTTAGTCTTATTGTTTGGATTACCTAATTTCCTGTCTTTAATCCGCAATCGTAATTTTCGGTGGTAAAAAAAAAAAAAAAAATTATGTATAATATGCACAAGGATAGCGAGTGAATACTCTCCGCGACAGAAAATCTCCGCTCCATATAGTCAGTTTTTAATCGAGCTTCAATGGGATTTTTCGTGCTCAATTTCGATCAGAAAACTCGAAACTTTATTTGCGAATGTAACTTCACATTAATGAATAGAACTTTAAAACTGAGAATTTTTTTAGAAAATAATTTTGTTTAGAACTTTAACTTAATGAATTATAATGTTTTAGAAATTTCATATCAGTTAAAATCCATTATACATAATATGATTTTATAATCATTAATTAAATTTTAAGATAGTATTCCTTCATACAAAAGTTTAATTTTTAACTCAAAGTAAACTTTGATATTTTCATCAATCCTATGTAAAAACATATTTCATTCTTACTTTTCTTTACATAGCCATTCTGTTTTTCTTTTTGTATTATATAATTAAAAATAATATGATTTTATTTTAAACAAGTTAACAAAAGATCAGAAACATAAATATATTTTTGGTATCTTTTAGTTGCATAGTTTAGTTTAATGTTTTTATTCGTTTTATTTTTAAATTCTAAAAAAGGCAAATTACTGCTTTATCTCGTTGTCCTGTATCGGACTGAAAAACCTGTAGAATCACTGCAGAACGGTATATATTACCCTTTTGTGTGACTACATTGTCCTTACATTGCAGAAAGAACATGCATTACTTGTCGTCACCTTCATGTAATTCACATAAGAACTAAGTCAAGACGTTTTTGTTGGGCACTTTCACTGAAGACCAAGTGGTAAGTCGAAATTATAGTTTAAGATAATCACCAGACTTGATCCCAGCAGATTTTGATTGGTACATTGGACAATCGGTGGCATTAATGCCGACATGCTACTCTCAGCTATAATAGGCATAGTGGTATACCTCACTTGCTGCTTAATGCCTTGTAGTGGTGGTAATCATTATAAATATCTTTCAGCCTTTTTTAAGATAAATTTTAAAAAATGCTCAGCGTCATGTTATTGTGATCTGTGTCAATGTCTGTTTGTGTTTGCCTGATTTACATGAAATGCCCCAATATCACGTACAAGTGCCCTATTTTGATTACTTTTGTAATAATTTTTTTTTTTATACATGAAAAAAAAAAATTCCGTGTCCCTCTGATTATATCCCCCACAAGCAGAATTTTTTCTGAGTATTACTTCTTTTTTATTAGGAATTTTTGAAGTTTGCATAAATTTATGGTGTACCGGTATATATATAATAAAAGTAAATGTTAGGTAATATTAAAAAGAACGATTACGAATTGTTAATAATCGCTTGATATATGTTACAAGAAAAGTAATCACTTTAATGTTTTCCTTTATGGGCCTGAATGGCCGAGTGGCTAGCGCTCTGGCGCTCGGTACCACAGGTTTCGGGTTCGTAGTGGTTCGGAATCCACTTTAAACCGTAGGTCCCGGTCCTAATAGGATCGTAGTGCGTTGCGGGGCATTGTTACTCCGCGTCCGTGGCTTATCTTCAAGTTACACGCGTCCCCTGGGTAATGCAAAAGTGAGTACGTCTGTGCAGCGCTTGCCTTAAAGCATCCAAGACCAAGCTGTCTAAGTGTTTGCCAGCTGCATTAGAACAAAAAAAAATAAAAAATATAAATTTTCCGTTATAAATATATGTAAATACTACAAAATTAAAAATTGAAAATTAACTTCTTGCATAGTAGTTAACAGCAAGATAATATTATCATTTAAGATAAACAAATAAAAGAAGACAAATAAGCTCAACACATTCAGAAAACGTCATTAAAGGAGACAAAGAAAACAAATTCCTCAACAACTGATGTATAGACACATACACAAAAAAAAAAAAACATTCCTTAGGATCATTTTTTATTGCATAAAAAGACACATTTTTTTTAATAAGGTAGAACAGAAACTTGTGTCTTAGATTTTTAAAAAGAAAAAATTAGAAAGAAGGAAAAAATTAACAAAGGATACATAAAAAATAATGATTAATCAAAAGCAAGATAAATCTAAATTTGAAAGAATAGAAACTTTACTTTTTACGAAGAGATAGTTTTATTAAAATATTTAGATTAAAATTAAGATTTAATTACATTCAAAATAGCTTTCTCTAGAACAGAAACACAGAAATCTACATCAGCCCTGGTTATGCACATGGGTGGTTTGATTCGAAAACCTAGTAAGTAAAATTTAGTAATTTTTAGAATATAATGCATTAAGTAAAAAGTAGAAATACAATGTCATAATTTACATTTACTTGAAAATTGAAGGTTTTTTTTTTTTAGTTCATATACAACGAGCTAGTTATTTTTATTATTATTTTAATTTTACTCAACTCGATAAACAAATGGAAAAAAAAAAAAACATTTATGATTTATTTACTTGCATAAAACTATACATATCATACATATGGAGAACTAAAGAAATTTTATTTAAGGTTTCCCATATCTATTAATTTAAAATGCTTAATCCTGAAGGATAAATGACATGTTTTCTTGAAATAACCTAAACTATATACCTAAATTAATTAAGAAAGAAAATATAAAACATTTCTTATGGGAATAGGCACTCATAACAATTAATCTTACAATTTTTAGAGACTACTGTTTTATGGCTTTAAAAAATTATCATAAGATCACAGTAATTACAAATTAACCATATATATGATGGAGTTACAGAAAGGACTCCTTAACTTTGAAATGACATAACTGTAAAACAGTGTTAGACAGAAAAATGAAATAAGTAGTATTGCAGATTGATAGATCTGGAATTTTAAATAAATCGATTTGCAAAATTAGTAACAAAATTAGCTAACACAGATAGTTGCAGTCTCAGTAAAATGCCTCTTAAATAGTCAGTGAATTGTTTTTCGTAAACAGATGTCACATCATATTATAAAAATTCGATATGGCACAATGTGTAGCCATGTGCAAGTGAAGGGCGAAGTTCGAAGTTATCAGCAACAATGTCTCTACTGAAATGGATACACATGCCTCACAGATGACCTGTTCAAACTGTTTCAATGTTTGAGGATTCTTACTGTAAGCAATATCCTTCAAATGAATCAAATGGATTGAGATATAGGAGTATTCAGGCAGGCCTTGTTGATGTCCTCACTTTGGGAATAATTTCCGAGCAACAACTTTGTATCTGAAGTATTCAAGACAATCAAACCCTGCAGAAGTATAGTGTAGTCTGGCACATTTCGTATAAATCATGCATATTTGGTGCATCATCCTTCATTGAATTTCGTATACAAACTCATTAGATACAACTCCTTGTCACGGCAGCAGAACAGACTAATCACTGAGCATTCTGTATTTCTGAGCATTATTTAAACCACACTGTTCTTAAAAACCTATCGGTTAGTCAATTTCATAACTAATTTTACAAACCAGTTTATTTAAAATGCCAGACTTAACTATCCAGCAAACAACTTGTCTTATTTTTCTACCATCTTGTATATATGTATGTTTCAAAAATAAAAAAAAAAAAATCATATGAAAGTGTAGCAAGCATCTACAACAAAGCATAGCTTATTGATTTAATGTTTGGTGCTTAAATATTTTTTAAAAATAAGATTAAGGAATTGTTTGTTGATGCTGGATATAAACTCAGAAAAAAATTTCAGCTGAAAAACATTGAAAATCCGATTCTGTTACTAATGTAGCATTATACAGTACATTATTTAATTTGTTTCTATATTTCAGTAGGTATAAAAATTGACAAATTAAACTTTTTTTTTTGACATCACAGAGCATAAATCTCAAAGTACCTCATCAAGTCAACATTTTTAACAAATTTTAAACAGTCCATACAGATATTGCATAATGTTTTGAAATAAATTCTCACAGATAAAAAGGCTGTTATACTTAATTCCTGACAACTAAATGTTATATTACTTCATATATATCATTAAATTGCAAATAATAAAACTAATTTTTCTGATGTAATATTCTGAATACTTTAATTTTAGAAAATACTTAAACTTTACTTTGCTAATAAAAAAATTATAGTTGACTTTTGTTTCTAATATAGAAAATAAGGTTAAATAAGACATAACTGCAACTTTTATTGATCTGGGTATAAAGTCAAAGAGAATCGATTGACATGAAGTAAATTGGAATATATATATATATATACATATATAAATATTTAATTTAACTTAAACAAACTAAAAACATACACAATTCTGAACAGTGCAGTATTTGAATATTTCAGCATTCAAAATATTTTTTCTACTTTAGCTAAGGTATAAATTTTTTATTGATATTCAAAAATCTAAACAAGGGAATATTTTTTATATGATGAAAACTATTTTTTTTGTTAATAAAATTGTATGCAAAGTATATTTTTATAATCATGAGTGCCTCTCAAATATATAACTATATCTCTTGAACTCAAAAAGTAAAATAAAAATAAAAGTAAAAAGAAATCAACTTACATTTCCATGAAGACCACCTTTTCCAACCAAAAGACCCATATGTTTTGTGTCTTCTAAAAGTGCATCCATTTTTAATTTTGGAAGTGGCATTTTAGATTCCCTTTTTAAAAATGATAATCACATCTGTAGTTGGAATACATTATATTATCAAGTAATATAGTAATCTTTTTATTGAGGAATTTTTCATTAAAATGGGTTTTTTGAGATTATTTAATACTTATGCTACCAATATGTATGCTGAAATCATTTATTGCAAATTAGATTTAATAATTAAAAATTATATCATTTTTTAAATACAGAATACAGCACAACAGTTTAAAAATGTAAATAATAAATATAATAAGTCAAAAAAGAACTTCGTCAAAATTCATTGCATAAAAGCTTGTATATGCTAATTTGGGCTTAAATCTATCTATTAAACATCTTCAAAATAAAGACTTTACAGATTAACAATTATTTTGATAACAAAGGGGAAAATGTAATAGTGACAATATATTTATTTGTGCATAATATTGAATAAGACAGAATGTCACTCTTTTAATTATGAAAAAAGAAAATTGTGATTTTTTTTTATTTTTAAGTTAAATTGATGGAAGTTTTTTTAATTCTGCCAAGTTGACAAAATAAAACACAAAAAATAGCCTTTTTTAAATTTCTGTGGTAAAAGAGCCTCCTTCTCGTTGCTAAGCTTAAACAAAATTTTTGATGTGTAAGATTCCCTTCTTTAGCAGGTAAGGTTTTTTCGATTTTAGGTGCAAAGCTTAATGGTAGCAAAAAATAAGGCTTTCCCACAACAAATAATAGTTTTAAAAATAAAGATGTTTAGAAACAAAATTAATTTTCTGAAAATTCATCATAAAAGAAAATTTACATAAGTGATAACTTAAATTGTATTTATAATAAATTAAGACTTCTTGATGCTCATAAAATTAAAAGATAAGTACAAATAATTAAATGTATTGATCAACATAATCTTCTAAATTATTTCCTCTACCTTATCAGCAACCATTTCTACACCTATCATCAAACCTTTTCCGCGGACATCACCAACAATTTCATATTTCTTTTTGAGTTTAGATAATGAATGTAAATGTGTTCCCCACATGATGGCTATTTTCCATTAGCTTCCTTCTTCATCAATAACCTGGCAAATAAAATTCCTCCATGAGTAAAGCGAATTGCTTAAAAACCAATAAAGAACCAAAATCAATAAAAATTCATTTCTATGGTGAAAAGTCATTGTAATTTAGTTAAAAAAGACGAAAATATTAAAACTAAACTGAAAACAATTTTCGATTAAAACTTGTAAATCAATCCCTCAAAAACTTCAAACAACATTGACTCCCCCAGCCTCATGCCATATTTTCTCCCTGCCCATATTCTGTATACTCAAATTTTAGCATTGAACAAATTAAATACAAATAAATAAATTAATGCATGTGTGCAAAAATTGTATTATGCAATGATCTA
>BPLR01005295.1:0-58433 GCA_021605095.1 Caerostris extrusa | reverse complement strand
CTCACTGTCGCCTGTGATTAACCTGGAGTAGAGAGCATGCATTGTGAACACCGCAACAGTGGTCTTGTGTGACGTTTTCCGACGAGTCCAGGTTTCGTTTGCAGTCTGATTCTCGCCAGACTTTCATACGGAGAGTGCCAGGTACCCGTTACCACCAAGAGAACACCATTGAACGACACCATTACGGTGGTGCAGGATGGCTCGTTTGGGGAGGAATTATTCTTGGTTCCAGAACTGACCTGCATGTTCAGAGTGTAACGATGACAGGGCCCACATCTATCAGGATGTCATTCTGGAACCACATGTGTTTGTTTCGGGGGCGCCATGGGTGCTGAATTTCTGTTTATGGATGACAACGCCCGTCCTCACCGTGCAAACATTGTAGACGAATGCCTTCAATTGGAGGATATCACCCTTATGGATTGGCCAGCATACTCACCTGACTTGAATCCAATAGAGCATGTGTGGGATATGCTTGGCCGACGAATTGCAGCCCGCCAACCCCCTTCCACCTGTCAACCGGAACTTCGGCGGGCATTGCTGATGAGTGGTGTAATATTCCCCAAGATCAGATTGATAATTCGATACCAGCATGCCTAGGCGTTGTAAGGCCTGTATTGCATCGTCCGGGAGACATACTCCATATTAACCGTCATACTAACCATGTTATACTTTTTTTTGTAAATATGTTCTTTTTTGAAATTTGCTCCAGGGAGTAGAAATCGCAATTTTTATTAATTATGTCAAACATACAACATCTTTTTTGCTCTTTTTACTTTTTGTTTAATAAATAGACTTACAAATAAGTTAAATTTGTTTTGCTTCTATCTTTTTCTTTTCTGAACTTCCTTTTTTATCCTCAATTTATGGACATGATTGTGTATATATATATATATATATAGATTTATCTCTTACCGTAAGTTCATATCACTTCCTAATTCACAAACCTGCTGATAGATATGTGACCGTCCTACTTTTATTTCTACTATTGAATTTTTCATAAAATTTCTCATGACGTTATCTAATAGAATTGAAATTAAAAAAGAAAAAGAATACAAACAATCTTAAGCCAATTTCCTTGATTTCAGAATTGTAAACATACACTGGTGGCGAAAAGTTAAGCATAAATCGTAAAATGCGAAAAAACATGGAGTAAATATTCGTAAAATTATTCCAAATTTCTTGCGGATATTAATTGGGTGAAGAAGAAACATTGGGATTATGCAAAACCTTCAGTCGACTACGTCCTGCGCGAAACACCTGCGCATGTCGGAACGCAGAGAAACCGATTCACGCAGCATCGGCAGTTCAGACAAGTTTCGTGCAACTGCTGTGCGAAAGAACGTTGTTAACCATCAAACAATGTGAATGATGGTACAAAGACGCCAATTGGACATGCTTGTGAAAGGCAGAATCGTTGGAATGCTGGAATCCGGACTATCACAAACCGAATTGTCTCGAATTTTGAATGTGGACCACTCTGTGATCTCAAGACTGTGACAGAGGTTTCAAAGAACGGGAGATGTTACCCGACAACCAGTATCAGGTCGACCAAGAGTCACAACCCCTAGCCAAGACCGATATCTGGTAATAAGTGCGGGACGACAGATAGGCGGTACTGCCAGAGCACTGGGTTCGGCGCTCACAGTCGCCACAGGAATGCGAATTTCGAGACAAACTGTTTACAGGAGACTCAATCATGCTGGCCTGTATGCTAGAAGACCAGCAGTTTGCATTCCCCTCACGTCTGCGCATAAACGCGCTCGTTTGAACTGGGTTTTGAAACATCAACATTGGAGTGTGGGAGAGTGGGCCAATGTGATGTTCAGTGACGAGTCCCGGTTTAGTCTGAGTAGTGATTCTCGTCGGGTAACGATATGGAGAGAACGTGGAACATGTTTTGAACCAAGAAACATAACGGAAAGACATCATTTTACATCAAGGGAGTAATGGTATGGGCAGGCATCATGATGGACGGCCGCACAGACTCCATTTCTTTGACAAGGGGTCTGTGACTGGTCAAAGATACAGAGACGAAGTTCTTGAGCCTTATGTTCGCTTGTTTCGAGGTGCTGTCGGTCCTGACTTCATATTCATGGATGATAATGCTCCATTTCACCGATCGGTGCTGTTTGATGACTTCCTTGAAACGGAAAACATCCAGCGCATGTCGTGGTTGCGAACTCCCTGATTTAAATCCTATCGAGCATGTATGGGATATGCTCGGGGAGATAAATTGCAGCCCTTTCGCACCCATCAAGCTCTGTTACAGAACTGAAGAGAGCTCTCCAAGAAGCATGGAACCGTTTGAGCCCACAACTCTTCATCATTTCATAGCAAGTATGGTAAATCGCTGTGCAGCTTGCCTGGCTGTCAGAGGTGACCACACGCCTTATTAAACTGCAGCATCAGTATTTTATTTAATGTTTTCTTTCATTTTTTTTTTTCTTTAAAGTATGAACCCTTACTATGCTCAGATTTCTTTCAAACTGCTACTTTGGACAATAAAATTAATTATTATAGTTCTTTTGATTTGTTTTGTTATTTTATAAACATTTTACACTCGCATATCACGTTTCCCGCCATTCTGATTTACAGTTCCTTCTTTATTCACATAATTATAAATTATGCCTAACTTTTGGACACCAGTGTAGTTCCTTATAAATATATATTTTTGTCAACATGAAATAATTGCATTTCAAAGTCCTTGGAATTCCAATATCATCATCAAAATACATTTTAACTTCATAGAATTAATTCCACTTTCAACAACACTATCTTTTAAGGACAACACAAAACGTAATCTAGAATATTCTGGTCACGGATGAAGCTCATTCAGAGATTATTCATTATTGTTTTTTTTTCAATTTCAATTTTTAATTGTATTATTTTAAAGAATTTCATAAATTTCGTAAATCTTACAAACTTTGTGCATTTTTGCATAGTTTTCCTAAGAAATACTAAATCACACTGCCAACTTCTATATTACTCATTTATCATCCAATGCTTTTAATAACATAGTATTAAATATCCCGGAACAGTGTAATCACAAAATAAAAATCGTTTGGCAAAATATCAAGCTAAATTTGTCAACGTGACAAACAGGAACGAAATGGTTTCCTTTTATGGTAATCTATTTCCTAAGCAGCAGCCATTTTTCAGACAACACGAGTTCTCATTGTGAACAGACAGTATTCGTTACTTCGTAGAATGGGAAGTACCCGATTGCAATATTAATTCCATACGAACAAATAACTTTAATAATTCAAGTTCATTATTATTATTTTTTTATTATTCAATTGTTTCATCTACATTCATGTCCATAAATTAAGGATAATGAAGTTCAGGCAAAGAAAGAGACAGAAGCAAAACAAATTTGACTTATTTGTAAAGTCTATTTATTGAACAAAAGGTAAAGAGCAAAAAAAGATGCTATATGTTTGACATAATTAATAAAAATTGCGATTTTTACTCCCTGGAGCAAATTTCAAAAAAAAGAACCTATTGACAAAAAACAGTATAACATGGTTAGTATGATGGTTAATATGGAGTATGTCTCCCAGGCGATGCAATACAGGCCTTACAACGCCTAGGCATGCTGAGTATCAAATTATCAATCTGATCTTGGGGAATATTACACCACTCATCAAGCAATGCCCTCCGAAGTTCCGGTTGACGGGTGGAAGGGGTTGGCGGGCTGCAATTCGTCGGCCAAGCATATCCCACACATGCTCTATTGGATTCAAGTCAGGTGAGTATGCTGGCCAATCCATAAGGGTGATATCCTCCAATTGAAGGCATTCGTCTACAATGTTTGCACGGTGAGGACGGGCGTTGTCATCCATAAACAGAAATTCAGCACCCATGGCGCCCCGAAACAAACGTACATGTTGTTCCAGAATGACATCCCGATAGATGTGGCCTGTCATCGTTACACTCTGAACATGCAGGTCAGTTCTGGAAACAAGAATAATTCATTCAACTCATTGTAACTCGGGGGCGACCTGGGCTGTAACATCTACTCACACTACCATCATCTTGGAATCGTTGGCAAAGCCTGGAGATGACACTCTGGGCGATTCGCAGTTCCTCGGATACTTCCAGCTGGGTACGTCCACATTCCAGTCGTCCGATAATTCTACCACTTAAAAAAATCCTCCAAATGCTTCCTTTGTGCCATAACTATGCGGTTATTGCACTGAAAGGCTTTTAAAGCGCTTGTGAACAATTTTACTTCTTTGCCACCATTTCTTATATACCCTCTCTTACACTCTCAAGTCATTGTGACGTACTATCCGCGCCATCTGGTGGTTTTCTGTAATTTGCATATTCTTCTTCAAGATGTGTGTGATAATTCTACAGGAGAAATTTTTATTTTAGAGTTCAATTTCTGTGTGATTCTGAATTATCCTAATTTATGGACATGAGTGTACGTATATATGTATATCAAGCACAATAATAAGAATTTTCTCCTAAAATTATGATATTATAAATATAAATATTTATAATTGTTGCCTTTGTACTAAAAATATAAATAAAAGCTAATGATACAAGTTCCAGACCATATCAAAAAGAATAGTGTGACTAAAATGTATGATTTATTTAAAAATACTGTGTGCTTAATTTTTAAAAACCATTTCCGTCAACAGACATTTTGAAGACTTACATTCAATTGTCAATTTCTCAACATACAAAAAAAAAAGGATAAAATTCACAAACCATTATTTTAAAACCTTTTTTTTTTTATTCCAGAAAATAGTATTATATCTACTAGTCTTCAAGTTGTACATTATACCTCTCACCATGGGAAACATCTTTATAGTGAGTGTGTTTTTATAAAATAGTGTTCTTTTTATAGCAGATTAAAAAAAAAAAAGATTTTATAATAAAAGCGTATTAATGAGTTACTAATAATTCGTAATGCAGCTAATAATGCTAATAATAGCGATGCAGAGATATGTTCAATTGCTTGAAATGAGAGTAATGATGCATATGTATGTAAACTGCTTTTATGTAAATCAGGCAATTTAAGCTAATAGAAGAAACTAATAAAACTAATAATATTGAAAAGGAAGTGCACGATCCCGCTATTTAAAAAAAGTTAAAATATTTAAATAAATGGCTATTGACCTATTGAAAATTGTTTCTTAACAACATAGTGATGAAGAACATTGGTTTTATTCAGCAACATAAGGTTGGTTTTTATTGGTTTTATTCAACACTACCAATATTGATGTTCAAAGCAAATTTTAAACTTAATTTTCAATGCAATGTCAATTTTAATAAAAGTCATTAACTTATTAAAAGAGAATTTCCACAATTATTAAATGAACTGAGTACCAATATGCTTGGTTTGGTTTGTCGTTCTACGGTCATGTTGTACACACTTTTAGGCTAATTAGACCGGTACCTACAGTATAATGAAGATCCGTACCGCTCACAAACATTTATGCTACAGTCAGGGATTCGAAGGTGAGCTTTCCTTATGATACCAAAAGGCCACAGCTCTAGAAAATTGGATATCTAGCCGCCCAATATTCAGGGATTATGACATACAACAATAATCGTTGGTTCGGTTGCAGTCAAGTTCTTAATCAATTTATCAATTTATTAGAAGAAATATAGCTCTTTTCTTAATGAAAAAAAAAATATGACAAATTTCAAATAAAAGCTGATTAAATGATTCTTATGTGATGTCACTGAACATTTCAATAAACTGAATAAAAAAATTCAGGGAAATGGATAATTTCTATTAATGATGTTTGAAAATATTACGTTTTTTAAAAAACTAGGTATATTCACTAAAGATTTGGAAATAAAATGAAATAGTTTCCTCAATTACGAAAAAACATTTTTAAAAGCGCAATAGTTTTTGAAAATACCTTGACATACGGGAAAATGTAATTAAAAACATTTGATCATTACACAAAAAAAAGCTTTTCAGGACAGATTTAATCAATTTAAAAGTTTGGAAAATATATTTCACTTTATTTTATATCGATACAAAATGGAATTCGAAACAATGTTGTTACGGAATTTATGTGTGCTAAGTTTTATGATTTAGAAATGGAATTTGCTGAATTTCAAAGCATCACAGTGTGGAAAAAATAATTTTGAAAAGTTGATTTTAGAAAGTAGAAGGAAAAATTTTCTAAAACTTGTGTATATAATAATGATACCACAATAAAATTTAATAATAATTATTTTATTAGAAGTAGGGGATTCTTTGCCAAACAATTTTATATCGATGAAGAAACTTTGCTAACTCTCTTTTTAACAATGTTTGGTTTACATAGTCGTATGAAAAATTGTTTTTCTTCTGTGAATTTTGTAAAATTTACAACAGACATAAACATGGAAATCAATTGACTGCGAAATGCATTAAATTAGCTAATACGAAGTATGAATCTAATTTTCAGAAATGATTCAAAATTAAACAATAGCTGATTTGCCATTAAATATATTTTTTATCCATTTTATTATACATATCTGTAACTGTGTTTATTAATAAAGAATATTTTATAATATATGTGGGCTTTTCTTTATTCCTGTTATATATTCAAATTCTCACTGCAGAAGCACCACTGAGCTTGATGTTACCTGGTGTCTTAATTCACGGTATTCCACCATATATATAAATTTTTGAAGTCGATCTCTATGTTTTGCTCTAACTTGTTGATTTTTAAAGTGAGAAGGAAAAAAATATATTTTGAGGAGTAAACAAATTCAAATTTTTCTGTTAACAGAATTTTCCGGTATTTCGAAGTTATTGTGGCTACCTTCCCCTCAAAGTGAAGGGAAGAGTTTTAAAAAAATTATATATATATATATAATTTTAAAGTAATGAAATTAATTAATAAAATTTTTACCCCTCTCCTTAAAAGTTTCTCTAGCAATTTCTCTAGAAACATTTCTAAAGTTTTATCCAGTCTAAGCAATTTAAAAATTAGCTCAAGTTGCTTTTTCAAACACTGCACTCTAGATGTTTTTTAACCCTCAACACTTTCCTTTTCACTGCTAGAGTTCACTGACATCTACTAGAAACAATCAACCCAGTCACTTCCTCTCTACTCCAGTATGATCAACAAAACCAGTTTCATTCAGTCTCGTTTCGAAATCCTGCGTTTGCCGATCCACAAACTTAGCACTGCTCTTCATCTATTTAATCTATTTTTGGTTTTTATTTAATTAATATTTTATAAAAGTTTAAAAATAATTGTATTTATAAAAATAGATCTAAAATGTTTTTTTTTTTTTTGGCTTTTCAGAATTGACCACAAAAAGATGATAATCCGTAAAATTGGCAGGTAGAAATTTTGTATTAACACTAATTTTGAGAGATTTTCATGCCAGGTGAATGTAAAAATCAATACGTTGGATGTGTGTACCAAAGTGAGTGTGATGTCTAGAGTGAGTCTTGAACACTTCTGTTTGCGTACGAAAGGAATTGGTAATAGATGGAAGAGATGTTAGATTGCATTGCTTTGTAAAAAAATAAACAGGTTCATTTTTTTGAGGAGTTGACTTTTACATGTGTTGGTCAATTTTAACGCAGAAGCTCCTGTCGGAAAGAAAAGATGAAATGCGCAGTGGGGGATGTGTTGCGCTTATTCAAGTTGAAGTTAAACTGGTATGCCAGATTTTAACGAACCTTTTGACATTATCGAAAACTATCCATATTATAATTTTAATTTTTAAAATTTTATAAAAAGTCCACTTTTAATTTATTTGAAAGCTACATTCGCTAAAATGTCTAATGCGGGTCTTAGTACGTCAGACTTCTGGCTCGAATGGCTTCTGGTAATGGCATGGATGTTTATTAAAGATCGGATTTTACTTTTAAATTGTAGTCTCGGTGTAATTAACATTTCATGCAAGAAAATGAATGTGGAGCGAAAACCTAGACTATTAAATGAATAATTTCTTTTAAAAAGGATGTTAAAAACATAAAGAATTGCATATTTTTTTAGAAAGGATAAGAAATTGGTTTAAGGAGAATATGTTGTGGCCCTTTTATAGATGAAATCGAATCATGTTTAAAGAATAATAATACATTGTATATTTTACATATCACTTATTTATATTCGATTAATTAAAATATACTCAAAGTAATTGCATATTTTGAGCACTACAGCCTGAGCTCACTGACAAGATAGTGAGTGCAGGCTGGTGACGAACGAAAAATAAATAAAACAGCAAAACAGAACCATAAAGCCCAAGTTCGAACAGAACCGGAAAGTTTTAGCCTTATCGCCGTGACCCGTACAAAACTGACTGTTCGAACGCGAGGGACCAGATTTCGAAACTACGGGAAATTTAGACATCAACATTCATTCGTCTAATCAACGATCAACTTCTGGAAATTCGGAACAAATATTCTGTGGAATTTATAAGAATAAAAGAGAAAAATTTATACTTTGAGAAAAATTTAAAGAAAGAATAATATATTGCCAGTAAATGATTCCATAACGGAAAAGAAATTTTTAACATAATGGCGAAAATCATTAAAGAATAAGAAACGTGAGGTACGTACCCTTGGCAATTGCTCTATTTTTAACTGTCAGTTTCCTTCTAACTTTTCCATATCTAAGAAGTGCATATACTATATGGTAATGAAAATGGAAGAATTAAAAAAGAAAAATAATTTTTTTTTTGTCAATTTTTCTAAATGTCTTTTTGTTAATGCTGCTACTGAAATAGAAATCCTGACCACTCCTACTATTAATTATATAACCAACTTAGTATCGACAATGATAATAATTAAAATATTTTCCCACTTTCTATTTGAAAACTTCACAAATCAAATTTAAATTAAAATTAATTAAAAATTAAAAGCTTAAATAAAAATTAATATTTTAACCGAATTAAAAAAAATTCTTTTAAATTGCATCAATGTTTTTCCAAAACTGACATAAAGATTTTGAAATCGTAATCGAATGTTGCTTGAATTTTTATTTCAAAAAGTTTTTTTCCTATAAGAAAAAATTAAAAATTTATAAAAATATAGCTATATTTTAAATTTTAAGATGTCTTTTAATTATGATTTCTTTCATGCTATACTATGTCATTCTCATACTTTTGTCTAGGAAACGGACGAATGGAATACTTGTTAGGGGTTTAGATAAAAATACGCAACACAAAGCAATTTTGAAAGGAAACCGTTAAATAGTTGCTGCGTAATTTCTTTTTATTTAATTTTCTTTCGATATAGTGTAATTTAAAAATTTTAATTATCAAATATTTCAATTATTTTTATTGTTTTTAAAATACTTGTAAAAATTATCTATCTGCTCTACTACGCCGCTGTGTTTGTATCCGTCCGAACTTGGCTGCTTGCCAAACAATCTGTAATTTTCTGCAAAATCGGTATAGACATCTTATGACATGATATATACCTTAATATAAAAATTAATTTATTCGATATTCTACTACATTAGACATAACTTTTCAGCATTGATTTATATTTATTTCAATTTAATACGTTCAGTTAATACCAGAGGGCGTAACTAGCGAAAGTAAATGTAGGAGGGGAAAAAAGGTTTTTCTCCTATAAGAGAGATTAGAAATTTATAAAATAGAGCTATATTTTAAATTTTAAGATGACTCTTTTGAAATATGTTCTACAATACCTCATTCTCATACTTTGTTCTCGTATTCTCTTGTCTATAGAAACGGACGAATAAAATACTTGCTAGGAGGTGCTAGATAAGCAACTTTGAAAAAAGTTTAATAGTTACTAATAATTATCAAAAATTTCAATTATTTTTATTAAACTTGCGAAATCCATACGAATTTGGCTGCTTGTCAGTGTCCGCATAATCGCTGCAGACGTCTATGATATGGCACAAAAACGTTCATATAAATTTTATTATCTTTCATATGGGCAGTTATTTTTACAAAATGGGGATGATAACAGTTATATTTGTTTAACTAATAGTAAGAAATAAAATTGTAATATATTTTTAATAATAATTTGACGTTAAGGCTATTTATTATGCATTTTAAAATGATATTTATCTTACTGTAGATTATAAAGCTTATCTAAAGATAAAAAATAATATGTTATTGAAATACCTTTGCAAATTACTTCCAACTGACTGGGCTATTTAATTTTAATCTAATTCTGGGTTGCAATTCAATTTTATATTGAAATGAAAGAATGACATAAGTAACTACTTGCTGTAAAAAGTAAATAAGTTAAATTTCTTTCATAAAGTTCAATACGAGGAAATTTTTATAAGAGTTTGCAAGTATTTTCTATAGGAATAGAATAAAATAAATGAATTATTAAATATTGAATCCTTATATTATAATAAAATGAACCAAATATTTGAACTAAACAATTGGTCAATTTTTGACAATACCAGAGCAATAAGAAAATTATATTCACAAAAGTAAATCTGCAAAACAAAAGTTATTAATACCAAAGTCCTTGTATCTTTGATTTGATTATTTTTTTCTTTGATAATAAAATTAATTATCTTTCAAATCTTAATAAATAAAATATCAAATTTTAAATACAAAAATTTAAGTTAATATGGCGAAGTGGGCAAAACAGTTTCAAATTATGCAAACTTTATTAAATTTTGCAAATAATTAGACTTAATTATGCAATATATAATGCCTGGTAATTCTAATTATGTGTGTGTTCCGATTCTTTATTGCTTGAAAACATGCTCTAGTCATGGACTGGTTTTTTCACTTACTGGGTCATGCAGATTTAAATTTGTGAGATTAGTTACTAATTTCACAGTTGCTGCTGTTGTTCTGATGCGTAATTTCATGTAGGTATTCCTAAAATTTCTTCACTTTTTTTTTTTTTGGCAGATTGCAGACGTTAGAATAATTTGTGGTAAGCGGGAAGCTACTGGATTTAAAAATTGCATTGTGCATAGCCAAACCGCTAAGTATTTGGCTTAATAAATTTTACAGAATCCCACACTGACTTTCGTCTCCAAAACCTAGAAGAGCTTTGATATTTTACAAAATTAGACATAAATTTTTAGCATTGAGTCCGAGACGATTTTTTTGTTGTAGTTAACGTATTCAAAGGTATTTCAAACATCAATATCAAACAAACAACGTCTTTTTATATGAAGTATCTAATAAATTCTCGCTTGCATTTATTAATTGGAGACAAAATAATTTTCTTTTAATCAAAATACCTTTAACATTTTCTTTTCTTCTTAATAATTAAAAGGGGAAACAAACAAATTATCCTTTATTGCATCAACTATATTATTCCAAATTTAAAGCTTGGGTGATAGCAGAGCTTCATGCGATTCAAATTTTGTTATAGCTGGAAAGTGGGCTTTACGGTTGTTAAAGAGTGTTTTTACTGCTTTCAGTAAATATATTTATCTAATAATAAGCGAAGAATTTACTTTTTATTTACTTTAAATTTTCATCATAGCAATTTCATGAAGAGACTCTTTTCCTATTTTCTAGGCTTTCAAACATTCCAGACAACTTTGTTTTACATGACAACGTAAGAGATATTGCTCTGTTGGTTTGAAATTTTTAATTTCGATTTTTAAAAAATTCCGCAAAGTTAATATGAATAGCTTCGATGTATTTCACTCCTCTTTAGCTTTTTTAAAAATGCTTCCCATTGATGGAAGCTCCATACTATCGTTTAGAAGCTATTCATTTCATTCTACGTGCAGAAAATCCTAAAGCTATTTTAGGATTTTCTGCACATTTTGGATATTTTTATTGCTCTATTTATATTGCTTCCATTATCAGTAATTAAAGCAAAAAAATTTCCATCCAAGAAAAAAAAATTTTGAAGGCTATTATTTGAAGACTGATATTAGCAATTGATATTAATAGTTGATTTAACAGTGCTTTACAGGCGAGGTTATAAGTAGGGTTAATTTTAGCGAGGATTAAATTCAACTCGTCGGAAAGGAAAGGATCTATAAAGTGTTCCAAATTCACGCATTTAATTTTAACGCCTTTTAAATACAGCGCTTTCGAGACAGAAAGGCTGATGTCAGGATTGTGTTAAATTTATCCCACATAATGCGTTATTAATCTATCACACAGAATTGTTTTAAATTTAACTTCCACACTCGCTGTTGCATTATTTTTTACCTCTGCATTATATAATTTAGTATATATAAAAACAATCTTTCAACTTATATTGGACAATTTTATCTATTAATAGTTATTATTTACTTATTTATTGTTCGTTTTTTTTTTATTTTATTATTTTTAATTGCTCTTGAATCATGAAATTATAAATAAATATTGTAGTGAATATTTTGCAAATGAGGTTGCTACAATCAAGTATATATTCTAAAATATGTATACCTTTCTTTGATGTTTCGCAGTTCTAATTCCTTAATATTATTTGAAAAATTTTCAACAGAACTTGTCAACATAAACTTTTTAATACAATAATTAGGCATCTTTGTTTGTAACATATTATCACATCTTCACATGAGATTGTATTGATGCTTAATTGCCCCATCTTAAAAAATGGCGACTTACTTTTTTACAACTGTTAGGGTTTGAAAAGTGGTAATAAAGCATCAGTATGTGTACCATATTGATTACTAAGCAATATTTAGGCCTTTTAATAGAATATTTTGACTACACTCCAAAGCGCGAGAGACACTAGAGATGAAATTATTTCCTTAATTCTTCGTTAGTCGCTTGCACGGGATGTGTAAAAACAAAACAAAATTGAAAATAAGGGACAAAATGAATTATTTTTGTGTGATACTTTATCATTAACAATATTTAATATAAATGAATTATTAAAACTTGGTTACAATGTTATTATAAACAACATTTAAAAAAAAATTATTTATGGGTGGAATGCCCTCAACGATAAGAAAACGATTGATGCTCGAATTATATGAGAATATACTCTTGCCAAAAAGAATATCTGCCTTCCAGAAATCTTAATTTGATGTTATAGTTCCCATAGGTTAATGTTTATAGGTTAATGCTTATAGTTCCCATATATAAACTTAATCCCACAAACACCAATATTTAATCTTTTTGTGGTTTTCTTACAAGCATTAATTGAATGTCTGAAGGTGACAATTTACTTTGAGAGCATAGTCATTGGTTTGAGCAATTACTTCCTCCAAGATATTTTAAGTAATTAAATGCAAAATTGGCGTCTGATGGCCGAGTCACTAGCGCCCAGACATAGGTTTCGGGTTCGAGTCCCGGCGGTGCCATGGATGTTCGCAGCGGTTCGGAATTCACTTTAAACTGTAGATCGCTGTCTAATATAGCTCTAGAGCTTTGTGCATAGAGCTGAAAGCCCTACCATGTAAAAAGAAAAACATCTCAGGTTCAGAAATCTGCCAGTAAGCAGATTGCGACCAGAGAGCATTGCGGCCTTTTCCCACAATTGAGTTGTTTCGCCAATGATGATGATAATGAAATGGAAAATTAATCAAATGAATGACCTGAAGAAGGTTGCAACAAACACTCTGATTTTGTGAAAGAAATTTATTCCGATGTTGTGAAGTAATTTTCTCAAATTATATTTCCTACCATAGAAATCATGCTGATGACACTTCGCCTCTTGCACGGCTTGCAACTCTTTCTTTTCTGAATCTGAAATATCATGGGTATCTTGGGAAGGAAGGAATTTTTCATGGCCATCATATAACGGTATTTGTCCGAAAGTTCAGCAAAAAAATCTGCAATTTAATCATCTGTTAGAGGCTTATTAGATTGCATGCTCATTTTTTTGAGGGAGGGGGGTGAAGACCCTGTCGAACCATCCTCTTTGCAGCTCATATTACAATTTTTTTTAATAACTAATAAAACTATAAATACGAAACTGCATAGTTTACAACTAGCTTCTGAACCTTTACTTCACGTCAATACCAGCAGACAGGCTTCACACATGTTATCGATTGATTAGAATAATTTCTCTGTCAAATACATAACATAAGTAGAAAATGCATTATAATTCTATATATTGGACTACATTAATTTCGTCATAATGCAAAGAAAATTAAAAATCACTAATGTGTGGCTTGAAGAAGTTGAAGACGAAAAAATACTATGAGAGAAATCAATGAAATAGTCAATTCATTTTTAAAGAGAGCAGATACTGGCTAAAATAATTGATTTCAGAGCGAGTGGCATTTAAAAGAAATAGACTTACGAAAAGCTGTTTCTAACGGCGACAGTATTAGTAATTTTTATTGAGGAAATGAGTTGGCAAAAAATGAGAAGTGATTTCCCAGATCATAAGAACCACACAAAAAATTAAATAAATAAATATTCTTTAATGTATTTCTTTACAGTAAATTTTTCTATAGAATTAGAAGACGTTACAAGTAGTAATTAACTTTCAAATCTTTAAACACAATTAAAAGAAATATTATAGTTTAATTCTTTTAAAAAATTTGCGATATTATATGTAAATATCAAGAATATTGAAAAAATTTTGTAATACTCTGTGAATGCTGGATAAAATCATTAAAACTACAAATAGAAGTATTTACTTCATAAGATAAAATGGTGTAGAAACTATCAAATTCATGCATAGTAAAATTTAACGTTGAAATTTAATAATTGATGCAATATTTGCACTGAAAATCTCATGCCATTTATGATCAAATTGTGAAATTAACTAGCTATGTTTTAATGATGCATTTAATGATAAAAGCTGAGTAACGATTATCAAAACAATAGCACATATTCAAATGCTTCCATATTCGACACTATCTTGAAGCACAGTATTTTTAATTCTACAAGAATAAATTTCTTTATGATGCATATTTTTTACGCATAGTATATAAAATTTAAAAAACTGCATGTCATAATATTATTTCTGGAACAATTAAATTTCAAAATAAATAAGAAGACTATTAGGTTGTTTAAAAAGTAAAACTATTACTGGATTTCAGAATATAGGAATTCTTTTTTTTTTTTTAAAGCCTGTCTGGCAAGAAAAATTAGTTGAAAAAAACGGTTTTTTTTCCTTTCCAGTTTTATAATATAAGGCAATGAATAATAGGATTAATGAAAAGTACCGCACAGATTATTTCACCAATAGAAGAACGAGTTATAAATAGCTAACAGAAAATATTTAATTTTCCATGCTTATTTCAGTAGAAGTATTCGGAATATGTTCATTATTTATTTTTATTTTATTATTTTTACATTTCAGTTTTAAATAATTAAAAGTAAGCAAAAAATTACTGTTTTACTCATCTAATTTTCGTTTGATTTACTTTTTATTTGAGCTTTCTTTTATGGAATTAATTTGTATATTTAAAAATTTTAATTAATGAATATTTTACTGTATTATTGGATAAGTGCTAAATTTAGAATAAAATGATAGTTTCTTTTATCCTTAATTATTTTTAAGTGAATTCAAATTTTTAAGTTTTACTTAATTTATTATATTCGTTAAAAATTGTCGGATTATCGTATATTATTATTATATGCTGACGCAGAAGTATATATAAAAATTAAACATAAAGTAGCATAAAGGGTTTTTTTGAAAATAATAACAATTTAAAATATTTTTTTAAATGGTTAGTATCTCCATTATGGAATTAAAAAACAGCCGAACTAGCACGTTCAATTAAAATGACATTAAATTTTCATATTTTTAATTAATCTGAATCCTTGTTGGTTGTTATTTATCAGCCTTAATTGTTTTACGAAAATCTCTGAGGACATCTGATAGGTTTTTTTCTCGTTCTAATGCAGCTGGCAACCACTTAGACAATTGTCTTTGATGTCTTAAGGCAAGCGCTGCACAGACGTTACTCAATTTACGTTACCCAGGGGGTACGTGTAATTTGAAGACAAGCCACGGAGTAACAATGACCTCGCAACGCTCTGCGATCCTATTAGGACCGGGACCTACTGTTTAAAGTGGATTCGAACAACTGCAAACCTCCATGGGCAAGCCGGAATTTGAACCCGATACCTATGGTACCAAGCGCCAGAGCGTTAGCCACTCTTTCACCAGGTCCCCTGACTTCTGATAGTTAAATGTAATATGTCATTTATAACTAACGATAGATTTTTTTATTTATCGTTCAGTTAGTTTACTTACATCTTGGTTATTTTATCTAAATTTTTGCAAGTTGTTTTAAAAATTCCACTAAGCATTTAGTATTTTAAACAGTATGAACAATAAACTCTAATGCCCGGATAATAAACCTAAAATTGCTTGTCTACATGAAGGGAATGAAAGAAATAGACTTGAAAACTACCGTAAAAAAATTTTTTTTTTTTTACTTGATTGTTTGGGTGCTCTTTATTGTACTCATAACTCCTACAAATTGATCAGAACTCTAATAGATTGAAGTTTTTATAATGGAAGCTGTTACTGAATGGCATTATAAAGAAATTTTATAAAAAAAAAAGACATAAAATTATTTAAAAAAATATTTTCATAAACTATTTACGACATAATTATTAATGCAAGAAATGTGAGAAAAATTTTCATGTTCAGTTGTTTGTCTGAGAAAACTGCAGAAATATTGTTACTGAATTCAATTTTCCTTTTCTTTGTATACAATAATTCTCGTTCCAATCAACCAAACAAACGTTTCATTGCTGTAAAAGTACAATTAACAAAATATTTAAATATTTAAAAAAGAGAAATAAAACATCATACGTTATAATTCAAGTAAAACTAACCATAAAAACAATTATATATATCGTAAAAAAAAGTCGATTATTTTTACATCTTGTAATCATCTTTGTATTGATTTGCTTAATTTTTTGTCTGGATCAGATGAGATGTTTTTCCATTTTCCTAAAATAGTTATTTTGCATTCACTACCTTTTGCTAATCTTAGTTATCTAAATGATATTGCAAAGTTTCGATTTCTTTGAGAAGATGAGGACGATTTGGAAAATTCAATTCGGAATAGGATACGGTTGGTGGTAGTAGTCCATCCTTACGAATGCTCAAGCGCGATGGCCAGCAATTCGGAAAAAAAAAAAAGGCTTCAAAATATCAAGCGCGGCTTATGCATTGGGGTGCAGAGGTGACGCAACTACAGCAGTAACTTATTCCCTTGCCGGGTGAATATAGGGGTTCGATCCTGGCTTTGCGCGGCTTTTTTTTATATTTAAATATACAAATTATTATTATTATTAAATAAAATTGATAGTTTATAAATTATTTAAATTGAATCAAAATTTGATTTTATGAATAAAACTAGAGTTCAAACTGGTGAAACAGTTAACAGTTAAATAACTAAATAATTTCAAATAATTTTTAATGGAAGTAAATTAAAAAATAAATCATTACTATAAACTAATTTTCGGTAGAATTCTCTTTATCAGTATACATTATAAAAACTTCTTTATTTATTAATTTTGATTTACATGCAGAAACCAGAGCTATCATAAAAACGTCGGAAACAAAAAAATATTTTGACATTTAGCATAGTTAATAAAAAGAGGATTGTTCACACAGAAACTTTTTTCGAGATCTGTGGGAAAACATTTTTTTTTTACCTTCAAAATATTTCTTCCATCAGAAAACTTGAAAGCGTATCAGGTATAACGAATCATCTTATTAAAAATTTCCCATGAGAACTGATGATGAACTAATGAGGGTATTTTAAAGCAGCCTTCACAGGAATTGTTTTCTACATTGCTTTCAATCAGATAAGCGCAATTTTGTACGTGGTTTATTACATTTTTTTATCTGCCTATAAAACATGCATCGCAAGGTTGAAATCGAGGTAAACGTTTTGGAGGAATCACTTTAATTGTAAAAGTCGGAGATTTCTTGTTATCCCGAAAGATTTCGTCGTATAAATAAGGATTTGTTTATCCTCCCACCACCCCAAGAGTCAATAAATACTAAAACTGTTCTTTTCCCACATAAATTTTAAACAAAAGTTAAGAAAGTCGATATATAATCCAATTTTTAGATGATTCCGTCTTTGATGACGTTAGAACGACATTTTCACATTTTTGTACAAATTCATTTATTGTTTTTTAAACATTCAAATAATTTTTCAGTTTTAAAAAAGTTAATTCCGAATGTAACTTAAATGAACTAAAAATAAAATAATGGATAAACATGCTGTTGCATTCCAAGTTTGTTTTATATACTAAATAAAATAATGAATAATATGCAACATACTCCCACCTTGAGTTGGGGATATTTCAACATTTTATTCCTTTACTCATTACAGCATTTTACTCCCAATATATATATATATATATACAGATAGATAAATTGAGTTATTTTTGAATTTTAATGAAAGCATAAATAAATTCATAAATTTTGAAGTCTCCACAGTTCAGAACTACAAATCCAGTTCTAGAGGCAATATTAATAACAAAACCACTTCTAGACATTACTGGCTTCTTTTCAGTTAAGTATGAAATAAACTCAATCCTTTTGATTTTTGATCATTTTTCGATATCTTTGTCGATCTCTTTTCTTTATCGTCTTTCCATATCACATTACAGATGCTTATTTGAATTAACTTTATTTGAAGATCAGCAAATTATTCCAAAATTATTACAAAGTATTATGGTACATCATTTCAAACTAATTAAGAAATATTCATGCTAAGAAAATATTTTTCAATATCTTTATGAGGAAAAGTAAAATCTTATAAAAATTTGAGAAATCCCAAAAAATTGTTTAATTAATGACAAAAATTTCTAGTCAATCAGTAAACTAATTCACTTCGATATTATCTCATTTTTTTTAAATTCTGGGTATAATCATAATACATATATATAAAACTTCTAAATACTAAATAATTAATTAATATTCTAATTATGAAACAAACTATATGCAATTTTATACACAATTGAATTCTAAATTCAGATTAATAAATTTTCAGATTATCAAATATTTTTATTCTTAAGCAAATATACAAAACATATGTAGATGCAAAAGGAATACCGAATTTAATTATATTAATACATTTTCAATTGGTTGAAAGGTTTATTTCGTTATATTATTATGAAGTTAAAATTGATATTTTTCATTTATTTTTTGGTATCTTAATTTTATCATTTTTTGCCTTAACATAGTCATTTATAAAACTATTACATAAAAACAGATAAACTATGTTCGGTTAAAATTTCTGCATTAGAAGTACAGATACATTGAGTTTCTGGAATCAAATATATAAAATCCAACTTTTCATAAGATAACTTTTCCAATAAAGATTTTGGATTTTTACCCTCTAAAAACGTGCCTTCATATTTATTGCTAATAAATTTTTTAAAAATATTGTTAAGTCGGAATAACTATGTCAACAATGAATTGTATGGGCCATTTTAAATTACCTCTGTTAATAAAACTTAAATAATTTTTAATTTTCAATTAAATTTTTTATATTCAAGATTCTTATTTGAAACTAATAAATTTCAATTAATTTTCTTAAAAACCCACATTTCTACAAGCCGTTATGGAAATTAAAATTGTTTCCGCAGTTATATTTAATTCGGCACTATTCCGCGAATTAAATGTTTCATATTAAATATTCAGAATATTAGACTGTCCTGCAAATATATCCAATTCAAAAGACTCTAAAGATTTTAATTTGAACTCACCTTTTCTTTCTGAATACAGATGTGTTTAAATAACTATAATTTAATCTACCTTCGTTGTGTTGACAAACAACATTGCGATTCCCCCAGACAATTGGTTGATGTTGCCCATACTGATCCTTAAATGGATCGGTTTGATATTTTCCTGCCAAAATACACTTTACAGTATATATTTCAAAAAGGTAATTTATTAATTCTATGAAAGATTAAATAGTAAAATGATGAGCAAAAGGAGTACCTTTAGTAAGATTACCACTTCTACCATGAAATTTCTTTTTTTTTCTAATAGTTTAAAAAAATTTAAATTCCTCTATGTGCAAAGTCAATCTTTAAATCTTTTTTTAAAGCAACACACTTTGATCACTAACATTTACGAATGGTTTTGCATAACTCATCATTCAATTTCAAACCTTTTTTCCAGTATATTTAACATTAAAAAATGTTCCATCATTTTAATATAAAATCAATGAATATGGCTCCATTAAAACTTTTACATTTAGTTCATTCTTTAAAGCAGTTATGCTTACTTCATGAAATACATTTAAAGCAAATAAAGCATTTTTTAAAAATAAATATGTATATTAAGAATTTTTTGTGATAATTTTTGAAAGGATAATTTCACAGATATTTTCTAAAGATTAAATATTCGCTAATCAAACTTTCAAAATACTTTATATTCAGGAGATATAAAATTTAATCTTATGAGTAATCTGACCTGATTTATAAATATTTCATCAAGTAAAAAAGCAAACAATATTTTCCTTTTCTTGAAATAATTCAAATATTTTCTTTAGTACGAGGTATGGTTAATGTTTTCAAGATTGCTTTTTAAAAAGTATTACGTATTTTTAAGGTAAACAAAATGAAGCAAAATTGAAATTTTTGAATTACTGATAAATTTATAGCCGAAAAACTGAAAATAATTTACTAGCAAACAGAAGAAATTTCGTTGCGTACACAGCATCAGTTGAAATGAGTCATTTTTTTAATTACAACATCAATAATAAAATATTTATCACTTCTCATTTTTATTATTTTGCAAGAATCTAATTTTGTAGAATTGTTTGATTTGTCTTAAAATGGATATTATTAACGTCAAAGCTCTAAAGTTTATTCATCAAACCATCAAATTTTGTTCATCTATCACACTGGTGACTTGTAGAATAGAATCCAGATACTTATTACCCAAAGCGGCTTCGCCATATAAAAAAGCAGTCATAGTCAAATTACCATGTATTTGAAACCGAATTTGTATTAGCCAGGCTAACCCATTTTCAAAGATTCGCATTGTAAAGGAAAGCATAATATTTCAGCTCTATAAAGAGCCACTCTTTTAGTTAACTTTGTAGCATATTCTTACCAAAAATATCGGAAGATTTGATGAAGTATCTTAAACACCATTCTATTAATTTTTGGTCCGTTTTTAAAATTGCATTTCTTCTTTCTGAGAGATATTTTTTTTTATGCAGGTCATTAGATAAATATGCAGGTTGATTTGTAAATATTGATCGGTATGAATAAGGAGTAAATTTTAATCTATTTCTTGGCACATTTAGAATAAATCTATTATCTCAAACAGCATGGTCTTCTTCGATATTAAAAATCTTGCTAAAGTTCTTAACGTAATCAACAGTAGTTGGACTCGGTGAAAAAACTTCTTGATTAATTTTCTTAACCCACAAATTTCTTTGCCTTCATCTGAGAAATTTAAAAGCAGAAATATAAGTTGTTGAATGTAATTTGCTTTTGAAGCAGAGAACACATCACTTTTTGCCCATCTAAAAATTAAACTATGATTTAGGTTATTTTGTAAATTTTCATAATACATGCATGAGTGTTCAATAATTTTTATGCTTAAAACAACAAAAAATTAGTAAAAAAAATCGCAAACGCAATACACTTTAATATTGAATATTTCAATGGAGCCTTATCCAATGCAGAGTTCATCCTAGCTTTCAATTTCAAAAAGAATATATCGAAATTTAAAGAATTCAATAATCAATATATATATATATATATATATATGTATATGCTTTTGTTGATAATCACATTCACATTACACCAGCAAATAACACGTTCAATTTATCGCATTGCATTCGCAATCTCATTTAAAAAATCTAAACACTTCAGATTGAGTTCAGATTCAATATTTCAGATGCGTCACACAATGCCCTTGGCCCCTACTTCCAGAATTTTATTTTATGCACAATTCTTCTCATTTTTTTGAATTCAAATAAAAATTTAGAAACATTTCTGAATAATTTAAATGCTAAATCTTACGCACATACAAATATTTAAACTAAGAAATTTATAAAAATAACAACATAGTTTCAAATAGCAGATTATAAAATACGAATAAACAGAAATCTTGAAGTTAAAAAAATTAAAAAAATTAAGACAATAATTTACGTATACAAATTGTATAAAATACTCATTCTTATGGAAAAACAAATTTAATTGCATTACATATGTAAGAACTACAATCAAATTATTTAAAGACTTAATTTTTCACTAAGAAATTATTTTATAAACAAAAATATTCGAAAAATTCTAAAGCAATAATAAAAATTTACAAAGACAAAGAAATAAAATTACTTAATAAAAAAAAAAAGTATTAAATAAAAATTTAAAAATTACAACGATTTAAAATATTTTATTTAAATCCTTTATAATTCAAAATTTAGAAAATCCTATTTTAATTTTTTTTATATTCTGAAAATGTCGTTTGACTTTAGATAAATTTCAATTTAGTTAAACAGGAATATATTCACAAAAATCATTACACACACATAGGGCGTAATGATTTTGACTGAATGAGATATAGAGGGTGATCATAGAAAACAAGAAACTAGATACAAGTATCCCTAGCTATCCTACCTTTCACAGAAACTGAATTCGATTTTGGTTTAAGGAATTTTGAAGTATGCGCTTAAGAACCGTATAAAAACAATTTAAACTCTAACAGTTACAGCTACAGTGACATAATTTCAAAATTTGAAATGGCAACACAATTTTTTTTATTGGAATGGGATTTTCAGAATGAAAAAGTTCAACTAGAGTTAAAACTGTAGCTGTATCGCCGGCCTAGATAGACTAAAAAGAAAAGGGAAAACAACCAATAATAAGGGAGAAGCAATAGAAAGTAAAATTTTAATGTGCTTCACAAATTTTCCAATTGACCTCCTTCACACTCGGTGACATTTTTGCATACGGCAAATGATCTACAGCATTGAAGCAAGTACCATATACAAGGAATATGCTGAACCTGACGTGTGATGGCATCTTTCAAATCAGATGCAGATTAAATTCATGCCCTTTAGGTTTCAGGTATCCCCACAACCAGAAATCTATTGAGTAAGATAAGGGGACCATGGCGGTGAAGGAAACGTGAAGAAGATAATTCTGTCACCAAACTGTTGTGTTAAGAAACGTGCGACAGAAGTCCTCACAAATGGGGAGGGCCATCTTACACTCACACGACGCCAGATAGGGCCTTTCGCTGTAAGGATAACTGGAATCTAAAATGAATGCATTTAATCCGCAAGCTCCGTCTGATTTGAAAGATGCCATCAGCCGCTAAGTTCAAGAAATTCCTCTTGTCACGGTACGCACGTGATACAGGGCTATCCACCATCTGCCTCATGGAAAATGTATTTGATTGTGTATGAAGCAGAAAACGTGGAAAATTTGTGGAGCTCATTAAAATATTTTGCTTTCTATTGCTTCTCTGATTGTTTCAACTTTTCTTCTTAGTCTGTCTAGCACTCTCGATATTCGGATACCGTTCCACAGGTTCCATTCCAACGCTATATATGTTTTTTTCACTATGGATATAGAATTCCATTTCATTTTTACAGTTAGAGTTTCGCTGATGTTTTCATTTTACTCATACATCGAAATTTTTTATAATCTCTCTCTCTCTCTCTGTGTGTGTATATATATATACTATATATACTTTCAATTACAAACTAAAATATTGAAAAACCTAAAGCAATATTAATTAGCAATTAAAAGCACAGAGTAATCCAAGATATTTCGAATAATACTTAAATAAGGACATTCAACATAAAATCACAAATACACAACAATGCTAATGATTATATCAAGAAGTCAAAAGTAAATTCAAGTGGTGCAATTTCCTGCAGGATGCCTGAATTGATGTACAGCACGAACATAGTTTTATGGCATGTTTAAGGCGGGGTAGAAGAGTAATAATTTTCGTCCGGTGTTCGGGAAAAAGCTGAGGCGCAAATTCTAAGTCATTGGAAATAAATCTTCCGCAAGTGACACACTTGGTGATTACTATCCGGACAGATTTCATGCCACTCAGTATCTAATCTTTCTTTAATCTTCAGTATCTAATTTCAGTATCTAATCTTTCTAATTATGCTTGAAGTTCGAAATTCAAGTCACGAGATGGACGATTTATTCCTATTTAGAGGAATATTTATAGAACTAGTTTTTCTTCAATTTAAACAGCGCTGTTCCCCAAATTCTGAGTATTTTTTCTTTCTTTCCCTGTGAATTTCTTCATTATTTGTAAGTTGAAGAATCAAATTAAAGAAACTCAATCTTTTTCGGCATTTTCAACCACGATTGTCCCTCATGCCATCTTATCGTAACTTAAAATTTGCTTTTTAGGGCTCTAGAAGGAAAATAAGCTGGGTTTTTATAACATATAAATGACTCTAGTTAGAAATTAAATTTAATTTTCTCATTTCTTCAACTCTTTTTTCACAAATACGGACTAATAATCATCTTGAGTGATGCAGGTAAGAACATTTGAGGAATCACTTCTGTAATAACAGTTCTGCTGATCTGGTTCCAATTAATGCTGTTGAAAACTCCCTTTTGGGACTTATCGTGTCTTTTAATTATGAAATACGGGGTTTAGACGTCAAAAGAAATATTTCCATTTCCTTTCATGGATCGACTTTTAAATATACAGCAGCAGCTTTAGTATTTTTACTGTCATCGCGAAATGTGTGCAATGAACAGTTTTCAAAAATTTTTTTGGGGAATTTTATCCATCTAGAAATAATAATTTAATTCAATGCTTAGAGTGTCTTAAGCTATTGTAATCGCAGATTATCAGGAATTTCTTCATTCCATTTCAAACTAAATTCCCAAATCCCAATCAACATAGGTTTAGGGCAGGGATGGACAAACTTTTTCGGTCGCGAGCCAAAAATTAAAAAAAAAAAAAAAGTTCTTTGGCAAAGATAAATTTTTCTATTTATAATTAAAAGTACGGCACTCTAAATCAACTTTGCGTTTTTTGGTAGCCATTTTGGGGTTGAAATATTTTACGAATAACCCAAACAAGCACTAGCTATGCTATACTTTTAATAATTTCACCACTATTCACAAAGATGATATATGTCAGCAATCTTTCTGTACGCAATCCATAGTATTAGAACTCGCGACAAAAGAAAAAGCCACTGGTTAGAGCTTAAAAATTGCAGTCTGCCACATGGGAGGTCTAATTCACCTATATTGATTCCCATATGTTTACTCCCTGAGAAAGAGATAACGCTTGTTAGTGTTAATCTACAACTATAACTAACAAAAACTTCCGCTTTTAACACTTTTTACCGATTGAAAGCAGTCTGTGCTTGCTATTTCCGTCGATTTATGTTTTGTAGAACAAAAATAGAGAAAGTAAAAAGATCATCAGTCCTTTGAAAAAAAAAAAAGGAAGATAAAAATAATATTTAATCAAAGTAGAAAATTAGATGGATATATAATATATATTTCTTTTATTTTACCTCGGACAGATAAATTAAAATTCTATCCGCGGGTCGGATAGAACCTTACGGCGGGCCGTAGTTTGCCCATCCCTGGTTTAGAGTAAATTGTTATAGGCGAAGAAAAATCCTATCAGATCAAATATTTATGTGTTGTAGCCAAAACAGTTGGTTTCATTATGTTATCGATGTCTACTGCTTCTAATCACTTCATATTGTTATTTAAATTACATAAATAACTTTTCATATTAAACCTAAAACAAAAATTGTTTCTTCTGAACTATCAGTTTCTTGAAAACTTCCACCCTCGAAGTTCGAATCCCCATTAAGTATCAATTTGTTTGCAAAGCTAACAAAATATCTCAAAATCTCTCAATTTCTCATTTTTCATTATCAATGCAGGTGACAATATTGTCAATGTAAAAGCAATCCTTCATAATGGATGAAACTGAAAGATATAAATTAATTTTTTTTTTCATATGATGCTCTAAAACTGCTTCTAATAATATTTTTTACTCATTTCTATTCTTATAAGAAGAAACATTCTATATTTACTGCAATAATTATTTTCTCATCACAAAACCATAAATAATCTCTGTCTTTCTTACATAAACCAATTCGTAGAAAAATTTTATTTGTATCGGCTATCAGTCCTATCTTACATTTTCGAAATATCATGAGCAAGTATATATCGTATATCTATCACATTAAGGCAATAATGAGACGATTGATTAATAATGGGTTGTTCCTCTTTCAAGTCGATGCATTGAAAATTGAGCTAATGGGTTTTATTTTGTTTTAAACCAATAACCCGTTTGTTTTTGTTTTAACAGGCATATGAGGTAGATAGTTTTCATACATATTAGTTTCTTCCGGGGGCATTTCTTCAATGATTTTGTCATCAGCCAACTGAATGAAAATTTTATCATGTTCTACACTTAAGCTACTGAAATGAAGTATTGCATTGTTTCTTATTTTGTCCTTCCTTGTTATTTATTTTCGTCCTTTGTGTGTTTAAAGTTGAATTATCTGTGAAAGACGTGCAGTCGTTTAACTGTGGAAATTTAATATCGTACCTATTGTCAGTAAATGAAATACGATTCAAAAATTATTGACAACATATGCAATTTTTGTCACATTTTCTTATTCAAACTTTTCAATTGAATCAGTTCCGTCAATGCCAGCGACGTTTAGTTTCCATAAATTCGAAATATTTATTCCTTTTATAAAAAAATGAAGTGACCAGCTTTGTATCATACGCTTATTTCTCTTCTCAAGGCTCGTAACCAGAACTAACCACTCGAGAGGGGTTTCTATGGCAACAAATGGCACAAGAAACAACTCTATTCCTTGCTATAATCAGTTTTCCTTAAAAGTCTGACTCAGTTATTTTGTAATAGTCCTTCCTGGCACAGTCAGGAGAATATTTCTTTTTCGTAGCTCTTGTAGGCAATGACTTTTCTTTTTAACTGGTTTATCTTGCCACAAATTACTTTTTGATCCAAATTGGGAGTAAATTTTTCGTTTAACTTTAGCACTAATTGTATAACAATGGTGTTTTCTTCCCTCCTGAATTTATTCTGCCGAAAAATACTTTCTTCACAAATGGGCTTATAATTTGTTTTTAAGAAGATAAGGCCCTTTAAATATTGGACCGTTGCGATCCTGTGTCCAATACAGCATTAATTTCTATTTTCTTGCTATCCGAAATCTATTTAAATCGTAATATTGGTAAAATAACTTTCAGCGTTCCATTTACACTAGTCACACTTGTTTCTTAATAAGTAGGATTATAACTTATACTTGCAAAAACTAAAAAAAATATACTTTTAAAATAATATTAGGAATTTTTTAATTAATATCTAAATTACAATTTTAACTTTTTGTTAAATCTTTTAACATTATGTGTTAACAAAATTTTTAACACATAACGTTAATAATGTTTTTACTTCTTTCAATAAAGATAAGCTTGTATCTCTTGAGAAATTGTCTATTTTTTTTTGATGGGCTTCATTAAAATATTACGCAAACTTTTCTTACTACTAATATTTTTAGAGAATATTAGAATTTTTTATTACTATTCTTTATACTAGAAATATTTTACGAACGATGAAATGTTAATCTTTCGTATAATTACAATTGCATTCCAGAATTAATATTTCTCACAACAAATTAATCCTATTTTATTTAAAACAGTTAATATAATTATGTTCAAATCTTTTAAAATACTCTTATACCCTTCCGATGCCAAAAACGTCTATAAAATCGATTCGTATGGTAAGTCGGTGCAGGATTGTAACGCTAAGTTTTAATGTCCAGTTTTAAATGTTAATTACTTTTAAAAATATACATAATTTGGAAAATCTAAATAGTTCATAGTGTATTGAAAAACTGTCAGATTCTAATGGGAAGGGAACCTCTTGTCATGTAACGGCGAATGGGATGGGAGGATGTATGTTGAATCCCATGCAGAATTTCAAAATGTTACAGCAGTGATCAAGAACTTATTTGAAATGTTTATCGAGCTCTAACAAAATATAATAGTAAAATAGAATTTAAAGATGTGAAAATCAGAAATTTGTGAAATCTTTAACAAGATCTTATAGGTGCATGCAACTAAGGTGGAATACAATTATCCTCCTTGCAAATCCCCTGTCATGATTCACACATTAAGATCATCATAATGTTTATTCAAGTTCACCGATACAGAAACATTTAAAAATTCCATTTATTGATAAATTATGAATATACCTTTTGAAAATTAAGAATATTAGTCACGAATTCACACTACAGCAAAAAATTTAAAGATATATTTCAGAATTGTATAATTTATACTAGAGAAGGAAATATAGTTTAAAGTGAAAATACGCACAATTTCCTGTAACGAAATAATGAGATTTCCTTATCAAAAGAATGATAATAAGCCCGAAAGAACAATATTTTTCTTCCAAAAAACCGACAAAAAAGCGAAATACAATAATGGTTTCAAGAAACTGTCAAGTATTAGTTTCTCATAAATTTTTAATAAAATCGAATAGTAATTTGAATAGGTTTTTAAAGTTGCAGTTTTGCTTCAAGATATAGTGTTCAATTTAATTTTTAATTTTACAAGACAATATTTCTTTCGATACAAGAAAATGTATGTAATTTCACTTTAAACTAAGTACAATTTCCTTCTCTAGTATAAAGTACTCAATTTTGAAATATATCATTAAATTATTTGCTTTATTTCGAATTCATGAGCAATATTCCTAATTTTTAAAAGTATAGTCATAATTTATCAATAAATAGAATTTAAATCTTGCAGCGACTGTAAATTTGAATAAACATTATTTGAAACGTAAAGCATAACAGACAATATTTCATTTTTGAATATGTTACATGAAATGTAATACGATGTTATTTTCTATAAAGTAAATTATTAGAAAATCGAAAAAAATTAGCATTATTTGATTTTGAGGATTTTTAAATCATAATCAAATACACTTTCAAACCGGCCATCATTAAGAATTTATTCAACCCATTTGACAGATATTTAAAGTTATCTTACTTATCTGTACTTAGTTGTTCTTGTTATGGAAAATCAAGTTTTTAGAATTTCGTCTTCTAAAAACCGAAAATTACGCAAAATAATATTTATTTCAATAATGGTTTTCAAGTAATTATGAAATATTAGCTACTGAAAGTTTGCAGTAAATACAAGATAATTTTCAAAAAAGATCTGTTAGGTGCCATTTTGGGTTCAAATTAGCGTTTTAAACTAATTTAATGTACTTTTTGATGTGTGGAATTTTAAATATTAATTGAAGATATCAGATAAAGTGTTCATTTGATTTAGATAATTATTTCTACTTTCATGAGTGTAGTTTTAAATTTCTGCTTTTATTATTACGTGAAAAATGTACGCTTATTCTATTGAAATTATATTTTTTTCTTTCAGTATAAATTATTTGATTTTCAAGTATAATTTTTGCGCAATCCTATTGCGACATTATGAGCCGTTTTCAGCCTGAAATTATATTAATAATTCTCCGATAAAATTGCGTTTTAAGTGTTACAGCTTTGGTGAGCTTGGATAATAAAGTTATTTGAAAAATTCAACATAATTGTTAATATTTCTATTGGAAAATAGTAGAGACGAAAATAAAATAATATAATATCTTGCTCTAAAGCAATATATTCGGATGTCTAAAAAATAATTTGGTTTACAATTATGCTCTAATGGATAATTGTAAATTTTCACATTTTCAATTTAAATACTAACCAAGTATTCAATTACAAAAAAGATTTTTATTTAAAGTTAATGCTTCCAAATTGTAAGATGTTTAAACATATCAGGAACTTAATTTGTCTGATTGTGAAGATCAATATTTTTGGAATTTTTCTTCGAAAATCAGATAAAAGAAATAATACCCTTTTTCAACAACTGTTTTCAAGAAATTTGCCAAATATTAATTTCTTGTAAATTGGCGGCGCGAAAATTCAAAATAGTAATTTGAATAGATTCTGCAGGAATGCCGTTTTGGATTACTTCAACATATAGTGTTCATTTAAGTTTTTAAATTTTTATACGACAATATGTCTTTCGTTACAGGAAAATATATGTTTTATGCTTTTTAAACTATAATTTCATTCTCTAATATAAATTATCTAATTTTGAAATACATATTTAAATTATTTGCTTCTGTGCAAATTCATGAGCAATATTACTAATTTTCAAAAAAATTATATTTATAATTATCAATAAATGGAGTTTTTAAATTTATGGAGTATTATCTTTAAATTTGAATAAATATTATTGTAACCGTTCAACTTAACAGAAAAAATATTTATTTTGAAAATATGCTACTGTAAATATAATGCTATGTTATTTTTCTATAAAGCAAAAAAATTTTATTAAAAGACGAAAAAAATAATTTGTATTCAATTGCTTTTTATAAGATGGTGAAAATTTTTGACGATTTCACATTTATATATTAATCAAATCAGTTTCAAAAAACAATCTTTTATTAGGAATTTATTCAATCCATTCGACGTACCTTTAAACATATCTGGTATTTAGTTGCTCTTGTTGTGGAAAAGTTTTGAATTTTTCTACTAAAAAAAACCAAAAATTATGCAAAATAATATTTATTTCAATAAAGGTTTTCAAGTAATAATTGAATATCAGTTACTCTTAAATTTGCAGTAAAATACAAAATAAATTTTCAAAACATTCTATTAAGCTGCGTTATGGGTTAAAATGACGTTTTCTCTAATCTAATGTACTTTTTGATGCGTAAAATTTTAAATAGAAATTGAAGATATCAGATAATGTGTACATTTCATTCAGAGAGTATAATTCCCCACTTTTATGAGTGTAGTGATTTAAATTTCTTTTATTTGGTGAAAATTTACGGTTATTCCATTGAAATTATATATTTTTTCTGGTATAAATTATTTGATTTTCAAAGATTTAATTTCTTGGTATATTGCAACATTCTCATTGAGTTCATACAATTATATTAATACAATTATGCATACAATTATATTAATAATACAATTATATTAATAATTCACCGAAAAATTGTGTCTTAAATGCTTCAGTTTCGGTAGCTCTGATATTCATTGTTTGAAATGTTCAACATAATTGTCAGTATTTATATTGGGAAATTGTCGACGAAAATAAAATAATATAATATCTTGCTCAAAAGCAATATATTCGAAAGTCGAAAAATAATTTGATTGGCAATTATGTTCTATTGAATTATGTTTATTAGAATTTTTCACGATTTTCAATTTAAATACTAACAAACATTCAATTTCAAAACAGATCTTTTAATTAAAATTAAGTTTTCCCAAATGACCAGATATTTAAATATATCAGGAACTTAATTCGTCTAGTTTTGGAAGATCAATATTTTAAGAATTTTCCTTCGAAAAATCGAGAAAAAAAGGAAATAATACTTTTTTCAATAACCGTTTCAAGATACTGTCAAATATTAGTTTTCATGAATTTGCAGTAAAATCGAAAGAGATAACTTGAATAGATTTTTAAGATGCCGTTTTTGGTTCAAAATATAGTGTTCACTTTAAGTTTTTACTTTTATACGACAATACTTCTTTCGTTACGGGAAAATGTACTTATTTTGCAATTTAAACTAAATTTCCTTCTCTAATATAAGTTATCCAATTTTTAAACATATATTTAAATTATTTGCTTAAATGCAAATTCATGAGAAATATTACTAATTTTCAAAAAAGATTATATAATAATTATCAATCATATTATAATTTATCTATAATGGGAGTTTTTAAATTTTGGAGTATCTGGTAAATTTTAATAAATATTATTTGCAACGTCCAACTTAACTCCAACTTGAAAATATGCTACTGGAAATATAATGTGATGCTATTTTTCTATAAAAGCAATTTATTAAAAATTGAAAAAAAAATTTGAGTTTGGAATTTTTGACGGTTTTCTCATTTAAATATTAATAAATCTAGTTTTCAAAAAACGATTTTTAATTAATTAATTCAACCCTTTGACGAACATTTAACATACCTGGTTCATCAAATTTATTAGACTTCTTCTGGAAAACCGAAAATTGCAAAATAATATTTATTTCAATAAAGGTTTTCTAGTAACAATTGAATATCAGTTACTCGTAAATTTGCAGTAAAACACAAAATAAATTTCAAAACATTCTGTTAGCTGCTGTTATGAGTTAAAATTAATGTTTTCATTAATTTAATGTACTGATGTTGTAAAAAATTTAATGAAAAATTTAAGATATCAGATAATGTGTTTAGTTGAGTGTGAAAATTTTAAATTTAACACTGCAAGTTTTTTATTTGGCGAAATGTACTATTAATTATATTTAAAATATAATTTTTCCGTTAAAAAATTGTTACCCTTCATTACCCTACCTTCTACCATTAATTTAAATTACTTGCTTTATATTGAAATCATGAGATTTTCATACAATCTTATTTATAATTTATCCGAAATTCTGTGTAAAATGTTTCAGTTTCCGAGATGGCCGGATATATATTATTTGAATTGTTTAATATAACTTCTTCACTTTTTTTAATGAAATTTATCATTCAGTCAATTGTTTTTTAAATGATAGGATTTAGAAAAGTTAGTTTGAATTTAAAATTTTTTTTTACGTTTATATAGTTTGAAGCCTTACTTTATTTTTAAATAATCTTCCTGTACTTATGTAATCTTTCAAAACTGTACCTTTATTTTTAAGGTATTTAACGTCTTTTCCTATATATAGTTGATTTCGCAATTGTTATCTTTTTAAATGCAGAACGATTAATTTAATTTTTCAAAAAATAATATATTTGTCTATATTACGCAATATATTGTTATTAGATATTCTACAAATTATCTAATTGATCCTCTTAAAAATTAGCAAAATATAATAATATGTAATTTAATTTACTGATTTTTGAAATATTTTCAAGGCGTCTTATTGACATTTCTAATATTTTTTTACAGTAAATAATTACGTAAAGTTACTTAGTTAAAGCATTAATAAATATGTTATTTGCCAGTTAATTGATGTGTGCAAAAATTTAAAAATTATTTTGTATATATTATATTTGCAATTCATTAAAATTCAATGTGTGGCTCTACTTTTCTATATGCACTTCCCATCTAATTTATTTTCGGACTTTTTCTAGTTTTATTGTTTTTATTATTTGTGTAAACTGTTAATGCTATTTATCTATTTATGTGGCTTTAAACAATTGTTATGATTGATTTATATTTGGTACTAAGTATTATGTATCAGCTACAAAAATATTTCATTTAAAAAATAATTTGAGTTAACACCCTTACTTTCTATATTATTCACTATCAACAGATTTCTGTGAGTCACATCCACTTGAATGGAATCATTCTGTAGCGTTTTTTGTCAAACTTTTACTTTGTTGATGTTACTGTGTTTGATTAGTCAGGTTTGGGAATTTATCTGATAGCCATATGAAATGTGTGAATTCTAAATTTATGAGATAGGTTTTTGAGAAATTTTCTCTTTGCTCACTTGATTTCAATTAATAAACGTTTAAATAACAAATTTATAAATATGATAAATTATAAATAATAGGACTACATGAATTTCTAGAAATGGTACTTATACCTCTTTAAAAAATAGTCAAAAGCATTTAAATTTTTTCACTGCGCTTATACACAACATATTTTCAAGAAAAATGTTATGAGGAGTAAGTACTTATTTCCATCTTATATTCTTATATCAGTTCTTTCAGGTACTTTGTGTAAAAGAATTCAAATTTAAAAAAAAAATCTTCATGTTATAGAGTTGTTGATATTTGTTATAAAGATATAAACTTTGTCCAAATTTTCACATAATATTGTTCAAAAACTGGTTTGCTTTTAAAATTTTCATGCATTTTTTTGTTGTAATAGAAAATTAAATTTTATTCATATATTAATATTTTTAAGTAAAGAATTTTAGCTTTATTTATTTTAAATATAATTAAATTATTTATTTTATTTAAAGAGGCGTTGTGGCTAAATCTTAATACCAATTTTCTTAAAAATTTTTCTTTTTTCTTTTGTTTACGTACAAAAATGTTTTTGTTATTTGAAATTTACCTTATTACAAAATTGTTTCAACATTTTAAAAATACTACAATGTTTTTATATTTATACTTTAAAAATACATCGTTTCATAATGTTAGGAAATATAGGAATAAACTTGTTACTTAACGATTGTATATGGATTATAATAAAATTGTGTATTATACGACTATAAAATATTTTATCATAAAAAGCTATTTTCTTGCTACATAAACAATTTTTTTAACCTTACAATTTTCCTTTCCTGCAGTAAAGGAGCAAAACAATTACATCCTTATAAGATGAAAGTGAAAAACAGCTGTCAGCTCTAAATGGAAATTTAACTGTAACAAATAAAGGCGCACAACAACAGCACAACTTTCTAATGAAGAAATTCTCCGCCGAAGTAATTTTTCCGCACGCTCACGAAAACATAATTAATAAAACTATTTTATATTAAAGACAAATAACAGACTATATAAATTAATAATATAAATAATAAGTTTTAGTGGAGAATGAATGTTTTGAATTAAACAGAATTTTAATAAATCATATGAAAATTCTTAAATAAAAGTTAAAATGTTTGTTTAGAAATATTTATTTCAAAAAGTAATTATAATTACACTGAAGCACTGTAGATCACCGATTAGATCAGGCTCATATATAATATTCTATTATTCTCTAAAAAAATGATTAGCCAATAAGATTTCATGTAAGATTTCACGTAATTATGATAAATTTAGTAAAGAATTAAAAATTGCATGACATAAAATATTGATCAACACAACTGGCAACAAAGGTAAAAGGTGGTAAGAAGGTAAGGGTAAGAAAAAAGGTGGTGGTGGAAGGTGGTAAGAAGGTGGTAAAAGGTAAGGTAGTAAAAGAAAAGGGAAGTAAGGTGGTGGTGAGAAGAAGGAAGGTAAGAGTATATATAAGTAAGGTGTGGTGAGGTGGTGGAGGTGGTAAGGTGGTGAGGGAAGAAGAAAAGGAAGGGTAAGGTAAGGGCAGGAAGAAGGTATTAGTTGAAACCTTTTATATAGTCATTTCGTAAATATTATATATAAATATAATATACAATACAAAACACTTTGTACAATAGAATGAATTTTCTGTTGAAAAATTTCAATAATTAAAAAAATCATGTAAACATTTTTTTTCAATAAAAGAAAAATAATAATAGTAAGATATTATTTTTCAAAAAATATAAATGTTTATTAAAGGAATTTCTAACATATAATGTTTATATAAAAATTTCTAACATATTTGTAGAAGGAGGGTATTTACCAAAAGCGAATTTGTTGTAAAATGTATGAAATTAGGGGGAAAAGAAATATAAATGAAATAATAATAGAAGGAAAAGCATTTTTCAAAAACTTTTGCATTATTTTTATAGAAATAGAACAATTATAAAATTGAAATAATCAATTTCTTTTAATCAATCAATTTTTTTTTCCTTTTTCTTATGAAAGGGCAGAAAAGAAAATTAATATAAAAGAATATATATTAATTTTTAAAAAGGAAGATTGATAGCTTTTTGATTAATTTTAAAATACCATTTGTAATTGATGTTTTTATTTTTAAAAAGGTTCTTCATCTCTTAATTCACAATACAAAAAAAGCATAAAGAAGAACAGGTTTATTGAAATAACTATCTTTTGTAAAATATCATATTTATTCAAAATAATTATAAACTCTTATTAAAATGTGTTTTCTCTAGATTAAACTTAATGAAACTTATAAAAATTCACTAAAGAAATTCCATTTTAAAAGCTTATACCGACTAAAATTTAAAACGTTTGCATAAACATTACTCAATAACTATTAAAAATTGAAATAGTATATATGAAGGTTGAGTAAGGACAAGATTTTTGATTTATATGCATGACAGGCTGGATAAATAAATGAAATGGATTTAACATTTAATGAGGTAATAAAGGATAAATAGAAGTATACAATTTTTGAATGAAATAGAACAATGAGATGTTAATAAATTGAATTAGGGTAAATAAATCATTTATTATCAAAATAAAAATCTTTTAATTATGTTATTTTACCAAATAATAATCTAAGTAGTAATAATTACTAAATTCAAAATGCGCGTTAAAAATAATCGGGATTTGCATCAACCAAAGTTGTCATTCGATTTTAACAACGATTAAACAGATAGTTCCAAATAAGAACTTTACTAGGAAGAAATATCATTGAATCAAAAAAAATATCAAATATTCATATCAAGAAATATCTGATTTGCATTTCTCTTCTTCTATTTTCATAATGTTTTGCCTACTCAAATTAAAAGTACATTTATGTTAAATTGTCTTTGTAATTAGTGTAAATAGAATTGTCTTCGAAAATTAGTGTAATAGGTACATTTTTTTTTTTATTCAACGAATTCCACATTGAATTAAATGCAGGTAACTTATTGGTAAAATACATATCTGTAATGGAAATGTATTATATAAAGATTCGAAAAATTTCGTTTGCTTGTGTATAGTATTCCTCTGTCTGTAATTTGAAATGAATTTTCTACTATTCCTCAAAAAACATATTTATATTGGAAGAAAGTTGTTTTCATAACAAAGTGTGTGCAATTTGTTTAGAAATACAAACGTAAATGAAAAGAAAAAAATGTGATACAATCAATACATTATTAATTAAAAATTATCATCAAGTACTATTTTATTAAAACAAAGAATTTTTTTTATTAAATATTCATGGTAATTTTTTAAAAATACAATTCAGTAATATTTGTAAATATATTAAAAATAGACTGGTTGTCGAAATAATAGTAATTTTGGAAATAAGAGAAAAAAATTATGCAAAAAATGTGTAACAAATTGTTTTAAAATATGATTAAAATTAGTAATATGCACTTAAACATATAATTTGCTAAAATTATTTTCTTTTGAAAAAAAATTGCAAAAATACTCAAAATAAAAATTAAATAAATTCTTTTACCAATGCAAATTTTATAAAAATTAAAAATTTCCAATTTGTCATATCTATTTTGTTCCATACATCAAAAGCTTCGTACGTGCAGCAATAGTCACTGTGATGTTGCACAGGAAAATAGCATTTTTTTTTTTAAAACGGGAGGAGGGATTCATTCTTATTAATCCACACCTTTGGTAGACCTAGACAAAAAACAACTTTTTTTTTATGTAGCCTCGGATGTCTTCCGTATAACCACATTTACTACTTGCCTCTCCAATACACAGTCATACAACATGCAAATGAGAATCAGTTTTCTTTAAAGACTTTTGCAATTTCTGCCTTTATTACCTGTCGATGCACGTGCAAGTTGGTTCACGATACATATGCATATTTACGTGCAGTGAAAAATTAAGTGTGATTAATTGATTGTGTCAAAATTATATTGTGCGTTAAACTATTTTTAAATTATTCGAATTAAAATAATCCTTTATTTTTCTTTTTCTACACAAAATAAAGACAATATCTTATTATATTTATTGTAGCTGGCATATTATTGGAAAAAAAATATTAGGAATTATACATAGAAATTCAATTATGTGCATATTATGAATAATTAAAATAAATTTCTTATAGGAGTTTAAAATAGCTGTGACACTTTTAACGTTCATTTTTAGGTATTTTAAATATAGTAATAAAAACAAAAAAAAACATTTTATTGTTTTATAATATAAGTTCAACCAATTTTATAATATAAGTTCAACCAATTTTATATTAAGTCTGAAAGTGACAAAATTTTAGTTTAAACAAACAAGCTATTCCAATGGTATTAGTAAAACTAATGATTTATTAATTTTAATTTTAAAAATGTACAAGATAAAATACGAATAAGAGCATTAAGCAATAAAAAATTTTTAATTAAATTTCAAATTTTTTTATTAATATTTTATTAAATCAAATTATGATAATTTTTAATTTCATAAAAATGTAGATTTCATTTATTTTTCAAAAATTATAGTAAATATTTTTAAAATAAGATAATCTAATTAAATGCATAAAAAATTCAATTAAAATGTTTAGAAGTTTGAAGCAAATGAACTTCTTTGACAACTGTCCGCTTCATGAATTCGCGTTAATTTTTATTAGGGTAATTTTATCAGATAAATAATATATCGTATTTTAAATTGGAAACGACTCTCTAATTGCCTTTTTCTTGAATATCTCAAAAACAGTTTCATAATAATTTCAAAAATATTTAGATCTTGAAACTTGACGACACTAGAAAGACAATAGCATAAAAATTTCAGTGTGATTTCTTAATAATAGTAATAAATATTTAACATTTTAAAATATTCCCAAAATTTCATTAAAATTATACTTTTATTTTATAGAAATCTTTTCTTCTGACTGATGCAAAACGTTTGTAAATATATTAATTAGAACACGAGATATCATTTTTTTTATGCATTAGTTAAGAAAAGAAAATATGCCAATTATTTGCATAATTCGTACTAGTTTCAAATGCAGCAGGGCAAAATTTGGATAATATAATGATTGAATGTTTTAAAATTTCAAAATATATTTATCATTTTTATAAGGATTATACAAAGCTACGATGGTGCAGTTTACATGAGTGAAATTTTACTCATACCTTTATTGATGACTGCTTATTATTGCTTTTACTTATACTGTTTTTGAAATGATTGCTTATACTAAAGCAATCATTTCAAATATATAGGTTCAATTGGTCCTCGAGCGCTCTGTGTGCATTCCTCATCGCATATTTTGAATTTAACGATAGTAAATGCTGTAAAAAAAAGGAAATATATTGAAAAGCACTAAGCGTCAAGTATAAAATTTAAATTATGTTTGCATGCTAGTTGTAGACACCTGCACCCTTCAACCTATCATGAAATTTTAACCACTTATTACTTACGTAAGAAGCGTTGTTTACGAGAGCCAGAATCACGAAAAAAATTGATAAGGCAATAATAAGCCTTTGGAGTGACTATTTTACATTTCTAGCTGGGTTGTGATTAACCAAATGCCGATTATCCACTTTCGTAGTGTTCTGTGATTGGTTGATGGTTATTATTTATGTAAAAAAGCGTTGCTTTAAAGTCAGAATTATGAAAATTCTAATTAGTTCTTTTTTAATTAAAATTGATATCGTAATATATATGTTATATTTATCTACACTAATACTATCTTTATTTTTGAAAAAAAAAAAAAAGATCCTTAGATTCGAGAGTTACAGACAGATCTCCGTTTATCTTTTAAATCCAAGTAAATCTTTTAAGTTTAAGTGTTTATTTAAGATAAGTTTATCTTTTTCTAAAACAAGTAAAACCTATCGTGAACTAGCAATTATGAAAAGTTTTCAAAATGCCACTGAAGAAATATCTATTAGAAGAAGAACTAGAAAAAAAGAAACAAATGAAAGGCAGAAGAACGGTTGAAATATCAGTTCAATGTGACATTCCTCTAGAAGCAAACTGTTTAAGAAGACAACATGAGTTAAGAACAGTTGAAACAACTAACCCAAAAGTGCAGTGTGAAACATAAGCAACATAAAAGTGGAAACACATGACTGGAAACCGTTTGAATTAAAAAACTGTTAATTAGACATCTAGAGAACATAATCCTCGACTAGAAAATTTCTTTCACGATAGACTACATCAAGAAGTAGATTGAGAACTCTTTTAGAGTTTTAAGCATTCAATTGCAATAAAAACTATCATTAATTGAAATGTCGAAATTGGGCAAATGTTTAAAATGTTTTTAAGTTATTATGATTTGGAGTTTTACAAAGAACTGTCTAGAATGTGTAAGTCGACACCTCTAAAAGTGCTACCAGAACCACTTCTATCTTAGATGTCCGAAACTATTAAATGATCCAAACTTTTTATAAAAAACATTAGAAAGTACAACTTAATCTTCCAAATGATATCGTTTGGATAAGATAATGTAAGCAATGCAGTTTTACACCCACATTCAAAGTTCGGAGATCATCAAGTCGATTCATTACAACATAATAAAGACTTCCCGCTGCAAAACTACTGCCTATTTGAAGCGGCAATTGTTAGCAGTAAAAGTAAAAGTAAAAGAAAAGATGTATTGATTCCATATACCTCACTGATTCCTATCGATTTTCCATTTGATTTCAAACGACTGCAGTTAAGTGCATTTGGATTTCGTAATTACAATAAACAAAGCCCGGACAATCACAAAGCATTGTTTATCTAGGAGCACTACAATAAGAAAAATACCATATATATATATATATATATTTTTGGTGTCTGTCGCATAGCAACGGAAGCGTATTTTTGACAAACCTAACATTTTTATAGAAAATAACGATGAAATAAAAATAGATCTTCTGAAATCGTAATACTCAGAACATTGCTTGCTTTTTTCATAATAAAATTTGCCAAAAGAAATATATATTAATGGCTGTATTCGGGTATGGTCGGGTCTTAGTAATTCATAAAATTTAGAATTTTGTTCACACTCCTATTAAACGAAATGACATGCATTAAAAATTGAATATTTCCCTGAATTCAACAGAAAGAAACTTTCGACAATTATGTTCTACTAGATGGACAGAACAGCACGGGTCAGTGATAATAATGATCATAGTTCATAGACTGAAATTCATTAGTCTGATATTTCTTAGCCTTTAAGAAAAAAAAGTTTCTTGAAACGACGAGATTCTACTGCTGATAAGCTATTACATATCATGAGCCAATTAAATATTTTAGTATCTTTACATACATTAGATAAATTGTTGGGTTATACATTTCCTCTGTGAAAAGTGTTATAAAAATCTGATAATGAATTTTATGTTGCATTAAAATTTATTTTTGACATTATTACTGAAATTAATTCTATTCGCAAAGAAATATAAATTCAATTTTTAAAAATTTGTATTGTTCTTAGCAGTAAAATTTTCTAGTTTTTATTAAATTGCAATTTTAAAATAAAAATAAATTGTGAATTATTCCTAGCAAATGCCTTCTAAATAAATAGTAAATATTTTTCCCAGAGAAAATGTTTGTACTTAGTGTTAACCCAAATAAAGGAGAGGTTTATCAATCACAAATTTAATTCATTTTTTTCAAGTAATGATTAACTGGTGGAAACAAAGTTGCATGACTTTATAGATTTTTCTAAAATTTGTAACGTTTCTACTAGCACCACTATTTTAGGAAGAAAATTAAAATTATACTTCTATGAATTTTCCCCAAAACTTCCATATGCAAAACGCAATTGAAATATTAAGGAAATTCAATAGGAATACATATTTCTTATTAAAATATTTTCCACTAAATTAATGGCATCGTACATAAATGAAACATCTTTTCAATGTTACAATAACTGAAAAATTATTTGAAAATACATTAGGCCAAGACGTCTAAATGATTTGGCCTTCTCAAATATTTGTCAAATATTTAAGTTGACTATGCAATCGCTAATTGCTGCAATTTGCTATCGATAAGCTGGTAGAAGAGAAAAGTCGATTAGATTTTAATTTATTTATACAATTCTTTTTAGAAATTAATTTTCAATCTTTGACGCAAAGTACTTCTTAGTTTTTAATATTCGCTTTTATATAGATTTGAGTAAAATTAATACAATGTAAAAATTATTAATAACATCATAATTAAAATTGGAATTAGGATACATTTAAATAGGCACATATTATTTTTAGGATGGGACACTATCTGACTGAAATTTGCAAAAATCTCATTCGTGATAATCGCCTTTTAAGATGATATATATATATATACATATATATATATATATATATATATATGTATATAAATATTACAATATTCATATTCATAAAAAAAAGAAAAAAATATTCATATTCATTTAAAAAATAAAACTGCAAAAGCTATGGATATTAATTTATGATACAATGAATTAATGAGATTTCATGTTCTGATCCCTTTCTTAATTAAAGTAAAGGGAAGTTCACAAATAATAATTAATTATTTTATGCTCTTAAAATTCTTTCGAAATGAAGTCATGCTTTGCCATCAGAAGGATAACCTTGGCAATTATAATGGAAATGATTTAAAAAAATTTACACAAAAACACATTATCATTTTAAATATTTTAGGTCATGTTTCATATAAAAAAGTAAGTAAAGACGGCTTGAAGACGTGGAACTGAGATCGGCGTTCCGCTGAACGATATCCACATCAGTAACCAATAAGCGCTTCTGAAGAAGCTATTTGTATGGTTAGTATCAGTCAGACAATTTTTTTATATCTGAACCCGTTGCACTGCTGTGGTCATTGGCTAATCCTTCTTTTGAAAGCTCCTCCTTTACTACTTATCAGAAATAGTTGGATAACAGCGAAGAAGTTCTATTGGGACATTAATTCAGTCCTGTTGCGGCCTAAATTCGATTGATTATTTTATATTAGAAAAATGAAAGTTGCTCTTTTGACTTCAATCGTGTCCTTTCTCTCATCTGAATTTGTAGAAAAGTGCTTGTTTTTCGGCTGTTGTGGTGAGTGCAAGAAAGATTTGTTGAAACAAGTAAGTATTGTTGGTTTTTGATTTGTCCTAATTGTATTATGTATTTTGATATTTTATTGTTTGCATTGATGTCTTAATATAGATTTTAAAAGTGATTAAATTGGTGAATGCTTTCAAGTTTAGTATTTATAATTATTACTGACAATTTTATGATGATATTGTTATTACAAAGATACAACTATTTTATCATTACAAATAAAAATTTCTTTATTATTTATTGAACTTATTAAGCTTCAATTATTTTTTATTTTGCCATAATTTAAATAAAAAAGGCTTTCAATGTTAAAAAGTTTGCTAACTACCATTAATGGGTGTTACCCATGCATTTAAATTAGGATAATGATATATGATTATATACATTTGGAAAAAATAAACCTTTAAATTGTTAGATGAGTTAGCTGGGGTTAATGTAGATATGTTATAATTGTTTGAGGAATGATGTCATGAATGAAACAAGTTTAAAAAACAACAATTGTTTGAATAAACTCTTCTTGAAACTTTCACAAAAATATTTAATTAACTATAAAAAATATGCTATCGAGATTCATTTCCCTACCTTCATTTTTAATTATTTGATTTAATCTTGTTAATAGAATTTACTAGTCATATGTTTTATTTTTATAGAAAAAAATATAATTATGTCTTTATTAAGTTAAGAAAATTTTTCATTTACTAATTTTGAATGAATGATTGATTTTATTGAAATAGTTGCAAAAAACACAAAGTTGCAAATACCTTCAAAATGCATTTTATTAATTTCAAAATTTTTTTTTTTTTTTACATTTTTGAAATTTCGTTATATTTGCGAGTGTAACGCATGTTTTATACAAAGGCTGAGAGCATGTCTAAAAGTTTATACATAGGGAAATGATAATTTTAGATCAATAAAATATTTTTCTTCAGCTAGGAAATAGTTCTTTGAAAGCGTTGCCAATATAGTAAAATTTTACATGGTTCGAAATACGTTTGGAAATTCTTAACTGTTTTTAATATAGTAAGATTTAATTCTGCTATTTAGATAAATAGCAGAGAGTTTATGTAAAACACTTCGTGGACGTTTCGTATTTCGGTTAGCAAGAATATCATAACAAGAATGTCCTTTCAGCAATTTATTTGGATTGTTTAGGATAGAGTCATAAAATGATTTTAGAAAACTTATGTAGAAAGTCAGTGATAAAAGAAAATCTTAATGAGTTTTAAATGGCAGGATGCATTCAAGATCATAAGAATAATTTTACTTTCTAAACAAGTGGTTCTCAAAAGATGTGACAGTACGCATCAGGGTGCTCTAGGAGATTTCCAGATGCGTCTTGTGGTATTGCAGAACTATTGCGGTATAATAGAGTGTATTTATTATTGTGGTATTGCAGAGATATTACATGTTTTGCAGATATAAAAATAAATATAGTTATTCTTGTTCTTCTCTACCGTCACGTTCAAAGAAAGCTTTTAATTCAGACAAATAACTTTTCAGGTTCCTTTTTCTCTTCTATTTTCACATAACACATCATGAAACATCAGATAAAGTGCTAAAGAATGTGTCGGGAAACTAGAAGTAGTAACCTCTATGGTTAAGCTAATAGGAGATCTAGCGTCTATGTAATTTTCAATGTTCAAAAATTCCATTGCCACACCTTATAATTTCGAGAATGTTTTATTGAGAAAGATTATTTCAGCAAAATTTGAACTGATTAATACAATAGCAATTATTTCAATAACGCGAAAGTAATTGAAGAGTGGTGGAAAGATGCGAGATAAAGCCGAATCGTTCAGAGATCATAATATTAATGTTGTTACTATAATTGATAAAATTTCTGAAAGATTATATGAGGTATGGCGGATATAAAGGGCAAACTCAACAAAAATGGTATTGTCGAAATTGTATTCAAGGTATTGTCGTTCTGGGACGTCTGAGTTTTGGTTTATTACTTCATAATAATATACATATATAATTGGACAGGAATTTTCATGAACTACCTCTTAAGATAATTTTATTTATAATTTGCAATTAACTAAATGTGTACTGTGCAAACATTCAGAAAACAAATTTTAAAACTTTTAAAATGAATTGTTTTTAATCACCATAATCAAGTCATAATTATCATAATTATAGATGATGGATAATTTTCAATAACAGTTTTAAAGCATGTTGATTAAACTGATGGAATGTACGGCAGGAGATCTTTAATATCTTTAAGTTTTGCAGGGGTCACTGGAGAATCATCTTTTTCGTCTCTTTAAACTTTAATTATTAACAGTTATCCTTTTTTTAAAAGTTTAACTACATATTTAATGCCAACCTTGTAACTTTTGTGGATGTAGAATTCCAAGTTTTTATTTTTAGTAAACTTAAAAATAGCATGATCTTGAATTTGGTTCCTTGGAATTAAGTTTTTGTAGTATATTTTTGGAGGAGAGCGTATTACAAAACAAAATCTTGCATGAACTTTTTTGATGATGCTTGTAGCATATGTGGCATCTATAATATCACTCTCAATGAGCCCGAAATCCTGATCACAAAGGAAATAGTAATGACTAGGCGTACGTCGTAAAAACAAGTCTTATTTCGTCAAACCTACCCTGGTGTATTAAAGATAAATTGACCACAACTAAATTGAAATTCTTAATTTTCCTAAGGCAATTATCCATCGCTAAACATTATTACTGACTTAATACAATCATCGATGTTTGACAAGTAATAAAAAACACAGCTCTCTATTTCACATGTTCCCCGTCTGGCTATAATTTCATGTCACAAAAGTACGTTTTATTGGCCTCCCGCTTTAGTATTATAAATTACAAAAGTTTTAAGTACAGGTTCCATTTATAGAACTGTTTACCAGCGTGGGTGGACAATTAAAGGTGGCCAGGACCTGCTGCAGGTCAAATGCGATAGCAAAGACCCATTTATCGATATCACTTTTCAAAGATTTCGTAAGAGGCTTAGGAGCTTTGAATCCCTTTGGATAAATAGAGGTTTGAATTAGGAGGAATTAGGTTGAATTTAGGAGCTTTGAATTCCATTAGCAAAAGGGTTTACGTGCTAAAGAAGGGTTAGTCTTTCGAATTCGCCTTTCTACAGCAAATTTCTATTTAATTTGTATCAATCTCCGCTTATTTTGAGAGGGAAAAAAGGGCAAATTCAATATGAACAATACACTTGTAAATTCTTTGAAGGGTCTAGATTCGAATGACAATAAATAAATAAATAATAATTGTTCCGATGTTGAATTTGCCTTTCGTATTCGTGATGCTTCTATGTTCAGCGGGGCTTTGGTATCACAGGTTTCAGGCTCGAATCCTGGTGTGGTAGGAATGTTTGTGAGTGGTTTGTGAATCCACTTTAAACTGTAGGTCCCTGTCTATTTAGCCCAAAGTGTGCACAAGATGATCGTACAGCGACAAATCCAACCAATCTAAGTTCAGGGAGATTACAAATTTTCAAGTCATTAAGGTAGTAGAAAAGCTGGAGGTTAGTTGGGTCTTTATTAGGTTTAAGTATTGTCAGTATGTGAGCAGCATTTCAGTTATCCGAGAGATAGACAAATTTGCGTTTAGAGTTGATAATTTTTAATGACTTGAAAATTAATTGTAAATTCATTGTTTCTCAGCATTTTATTAGTTATGGACTATCAATTCTTGGAACTCTTTGACGTGAATGTTTTTCAATTAATTAACAATATTAAAAGCAAATGTAGAATAATTTTCAGTAGAATGAGAAGTATTGTGAAAAATGTGAATAACATCATTAGACAAATTAATTGTGTGAAATTACAAAATTTTATTCTTCAAAAATTGATTTTGATAATTATCAATAAAGGTTTTCCTTTTTGAGAAGGGAAATTTGTTACAAGGATTAAGGTTAAAGCTGAGTACAGGAATTTTTACTGTTTTCCCTTTAATATTTTTAATAAAATTCCTGACCGAGTTATCTTGAGAATTTATAGAGTATTGAGTATTGCCTCAGTTCTGATAAAACGAAATTATTTTTTAGCTTTAATCTAGATTGAAGACTTTAGCTTTAGATTGAAGCTTTAATTTAGATTGAAAGATTATAGACACACCTGGAAGAGGATATAGCTGAAGAATCAGAAAAAAAGACTATCGTGCATCTATCTGATTCTTGGCAGTTGTCTAGTCTCTAAAATAATTTCCTATGAAACTCATTTTAAGCAACATTTATTTAATGACGACACATAAAAAATAATGCAGTTTAAAATACGCAATATCGACCACAGTAATAGTAATTCAAACTGATACTGATGTTCTCGTCTTTGACAGGAAGAAGTTTGACGATTGCTTCGTTTCGATTCGATGGATAAATGATATCCAATATCTCTCCTCGTTTTGAATCTCAAAATTCCTTAGAAGTATTAAGCAAACCATATTGTTGAAGCACTTGAACGTTTTATCTGGATCCGGTGATTCGGGAAGGTCCAAAAACATCTAAGTCTGGAACTGTTTTAATTTGACAAGTAACATTTTTTTAATCAGTAAAAATAATCTAAAACCTAAGAAAGTTAAACAGAAGAAAAAAAAGGTCAATATTATCAATAAGATCAATATATGCCAGTTTAATTTTTAAAGTTTTTAACAAGGAACATCGATGGTGTAATATGAACTTAATCATTCTCAGATATGTAAGAGAACGGGAATCGATCATAAAGGGTCCCTTCCTAAGGTTCTCCTTAAAAGTTCTTTCAACGTTCTAATATTCATCTCCCACCAATCTTCCCATCAATCAGCTTGTGGGTGGATTAAATGAATTCTAATTCAACGACTTTATAAGCTATATTCAAGTTAATTTCACAAAAATTGTTGAATGTGCTTGTTTCCATTATCTGCTCTCATAAGAAATTGCTCCTATTATCAAAATATATAATCCTCATACGACCTATTTTAGCGATAATACGTCGGAGAAGCCGGTTATTAGTGACTTAAATAATTCTAGATGAGATACCCTATATATGCCACAGATAAACAAAGGTACTGTAATATTTACTATAGCTCAATCACATTCCACCGCCTTTTTTATTTTTAACTAGCACAGCATAAAAATTACAAGAAATTAAAATAAAAAAAATTACAGAAGCTACATTTTTTATTACATTGAACCGTAGCAGACACGGCTACACCTCAACTGGAACGCTCTCCCATGCATTGACTGGAATATAATCCTTGCTCAACAACAAAACATGTAGGAAACATTTGTGGGCGTCTCGGCAAAAACACATATCTGTTTCTCAAAGCCTGCTCACTAAGCATGATAGCGTCACGTCCGTACAAACTTCTCTTTGTTGGAGTAAAGGTTTCCGAACGGAAAAGTTCTGTTTCTGCTGAAAATAATAGTTATATTACAAAATACTGACATGTGATTCCATCGTTTTCTTTCTCAACACATACCAAATTGATATACCATAATATTAGCATTGGAAAATAATCAAGTTAAAGAATATTCAGTAATTTTTGTGCACACTCTGGGCTAATTAAACTGGTAGCTGTGGTTTACCGTGGATTCCGAACCACTAATAAACATCCCTACCACAGCCAGGATTCTAACCTGAAGCCTGTGGTACCAAAGCAGTGAGAGAAGAGGCAGTTACAGAGAACATAAGAATGCATTGTCTGTAATATTCCACCAGTCCAAAACCAGCTCTGATTTCCGCTTTAATACTAGGAAGAAGATTGTCTTATTGTTTGGACTTTAACTTCCTCAGGTGTTCTTAAGCCTTGCCCTGCAACATGATCAAGATATTTAACATGATTGGGGCAAACGTACCTTTTCGATGGCAAATTGAATTTGTTTATTCTGTCTAAAACAAAAGAAAAAGTCTTTTAATTTGATTTTCCCATGTTTCCGAAAAGGCCACAATATTATCAAGATGTGGTAGAGCGAATGTGTCACTATTCTTTAGTAATTTGGAGATAACTTTCTGAAGAAATGCAAGTCAGTCCGAAAGACAATCGTAATGAACGAAAGGATGATTAACTCTGAGATCTTGTCGTTAAAGGTATCTGCAAATATCCTAGAGTTAGGTCTAAGATAGTGATTTATTTAGCATTTTCTACAATTTTTGTTCTTTAGGCAAATGAAAATATTAACAGCAGGAACATTATTAACAGCATTTAATTAGATACGATAGTCAAAAATAGACCAGGAACATTAGCGGTCGATTCTATTAAAATCATAAGTGGAATACTATATAGTCGAATTCCCTCAGACTCCATAATTTTAAGAACAAGCATTTTCTGAATTTCCTTTTGAGAATATCTGTCTGGTGAATGGAAGTTTATACGATTTATGGGCTCATCAGTAATCAGTTCAATGTAATGTCTAACTAAATTAATCTCTCCAGTATTGCATGTAAAACAAGTAGAAAAATTTCCGTAAAAGATTCTTCAATTCTTGTAGTAATATTCTCTCCAAGTCATCTTCTTCTAAGATTCAAAAGGTTAGGATTTTATGATAAATGGGAGATTTCTTATTCCATATCTCCTTCAACTGTAGCCATCATGTTTATTATTTCTGGACTTAGATTCGACTTAGATCTTATACTAAGATTTAGTCAAAGTACTTGCATGATACACCATATTTTGCTCATTTTGTCCTTCAAAATTTATTACATAATTTGTACGTTATTTTCTTTTTCTATTTTGGATGGTCCTTTCCATTGTACAGCAAGTGTATTTTGTCGATTAGTTACTAAATCGAAAATGAAATCTCCTGATGAGAATTCTCACTTCACTGCATTTTGATCATACAAAGCATTTTATTTTAATCGTGCTTGCTTCATATTTTTTCAATTTCCAGTTCTTGACATCTTTTCCTGCGATTAATAAATTGAAAACCCATTCAAAAATATTATTATTTTCTTCCGCTCGTTCCAATTTTTTTTTTATAAAGTAAAGCAACTGGAGTTCGTAGATTTTTACCATGAACAAGTTCAATAGGGGGAAACCTGAAAGGCCACATTTCTAATTAAAAATAAAAGCAGCTGCATGGATAACTATTCTATTCTGAAGCAGCTTCGATACATATGACCTTTAGAATTCTTTTTAAGATTTTTATTTAAACGTTCAACAGGATTGCTTTGAGGATGGCGAAGAGCTTCAAACGAACGCAATGCAAAATTTCTCCTAAAATTCTGCAGTAAGGGCATTGACGAAAGGAGGTCCTTTGATCGGTTTGAAATCACACTTAGGAAAATTGATGTGATTAAAGATTTATAAAAATGTATTAATAACAGATGACGAAGACTATAACAGCTTCTTGATATTTTGAAGATATGCACAAAGCAGTGATGATGAATTTTTTTCCCAGATTTCTACGTAGGTAAAGATCCACAGCATCGATATTTATTTTGGAGAATATTTGTGAAATGAAAGGCCCTAAAGTTATTGAAGCTTTCTTCTTATTCTTGCCCTTGCCGGTGCGTTGAAACACATTACAAGTTTTCACAAATTCTTCCATCTCATTGCAGCATCTTACCAATAAAATTATCTCGTCAGCCTGTCTTTAGCCTTTTTTAACACCCAAATGACCAGATATTCTTCATGGCAAATTTTCATAATTCGATAAACTACAATACATATATTCTATATACTGTTTTTCTTGTTGTGTACGATCATTTTTTCTTTTTACTAGAATTTGCCATCGTTTGCTCAGCTCTGGTAATATTAATTCTTCTTCAACATATGTTCGGCTATTTCCTAACCTTTTGCTGAGTTTCTTATTTCCTCTTTTTTGATTGTTTGAGTGATGTTTCATTTAGGCTTTGGTTAAGGCATTAATTATGTATGGAAGGCTCTCATTTTCACTTTTTACTCTTTTGATCAAAGATGCATTTGTCTTGCCTAATGAATATCTTCTTTGTTCAAGTTCATTTCTGATCACAGCTGCTTTTGTTGTGACATGACACAGATTGCAATCTAATTCTATTCTTTCTAACGGTAAACACACTAAGAACGTATCCATATGTTGTTGTAACCAGACATTTTCAGCGGTACACATTTCTGGTTTTGTATATTTACGACAAACGATATCGATACTTGCACCAGAATCTCATAATATCGTAATCTGAAATCCATTCATATATAAGGTAATAAAAATTCATCTTCAGCTACCCTTCCGAGTCCTTTTACACTCACTGAACGTTCAAGTACTTTCTTAAGTTTAGGACATTGGTCTGTTTAGTGTTTATAAGATCCAAACTGATAACATTGAAGTATTCTTCTTTTTCAAAAATACCTTCCGATTTCAAAGTTCTAAGATAATTATGATGTGGTGCTTGAAATTTTAATACTGAATTTTTTTCAAAGAAAACTTTGATTTTGGACTAGGTTGACATTTTCTCTTTCCGATCTGCGACAACTGTCTTCTGAAAGTTTCCTCGAACATCTTCATAGAAATCAAGCTTTTCTACCAACTCCTTTGGAGAAAACACCTCTTTCAATCATTGATGAAATGATCTCGAATTTCGGCCGGTACGCCCCGCTTTAATTACTAAGTAAACACTAACGACAGTCATTGAACAAAAGTAGTAATTCCTAATCCAGATACCCATTCTCTGCAATAATTTTCTAATTCATAACTGAAGTTAGTCGACGTGGATACTCAAGCCTTTATGATTTCGTTAGTTTCTGTTGAAAGTTTGGTTTGAAAGTTTCTGATAAAGTTTGAACTTTTCAATAATAAACTTTTCACACGATCCTAATCTTTGACTGTGCCAGAGGTTTCGCAAGCAATTAACTGCTTTATCTCGTAGAAGAAGCGCCAATAGAGGAGAAATAAAAATCTACTCTTCTAATTTGAACCTATTCTACTTGTCTTTCGAATAGCAACAGTTATAAACTAGTATAGCTTTCTTTTTTGGTTATGATTTTACTTAATATTCTGAAGTTTTGTTTTAAAAGATGGATGCGCATTAAGTAGAAAAGTGGTTGATTATATTCGCAAATTTTTCTAATTCAAACTCTCCTTCTTCTCTTCGTTTTTGCTCTCTAATTCCTTTTCTTTTTTCTGTTTTTCAATTGTAGCATTCAGTAATTGTTTCGTAAATTTTTTCGTCATTCGACTTTCTATAATTGGTTTGTAAGTTGAATTATTTTCATAGTCGAAATTGAATCGATACTTAATTCAATTGCAAGAACGTAAGTAGTGAAATAGTAGTGACAGGTTGTTCTCATTGATACAAAACACTAATTGCATGTAATCTAAATACCCACAACACTTTTTATCTGCTATCAAAATTGAGTGATAGGCTGTTATTACGCACTTGCCAGAGAATATACATTCCTCTTAGCCTGGGAATGAAATGCCAAAACTCTTCCGGTGAGAAAAAAGGCTACAATACAACCTATAAAACGAGTAATGGGCTTATATTTAAATATTTTCACAGCACAAATGATATATTCTTCAGAAAAAAAGGAAAATGAGTATTTTCTTTTCTCCTGATTTATTTTTTTCAAAAAATATTTTGATAAATGACCAGTGTAAGTTTCTAAGTTCCATGGTGGACCCTCCCATATTTGAGATATGATTAATTTTTTTCGAACATCCTGTAGAAATAATGTCAATAACATTCATTTCATCAGATACATGTCTCCAATTTTCAAATGGATTCAACTCACGGACCTCTTGCTATTTAAGACTAAATTTACTCACTTGGCCTTTTCACTCCACCAACGGGACACCATAGAATCACAACAAAATGTAACTTCATTTAAGGAAATCCAAGAGCCTATATAATTGAATGTGCTAACTTATCATCTATATACTAAGACACTAATATTAATTTTGGATCGATTTTATTTTCTTCGATCAATGAAACTTTGACTTTTCAGGTAAAAGACGAATTTTTAACACCAAGAGAAACAACACATGCATTATACAATTTTACATATACATCAACAAATACATGTAATTCAGATGTCTAATTTGCTTCGGAAATATCGTTTAATTTCTACATTATTTAAGATGGGTATATTTATTAAACAACCTGAAAATGATTTTTGCAAGTTATTTGGAAAGAAGAGCTGTATATAAATCCAAATGAATCAAAATTGTGTTGCATCAAAATCAAAATGTTTCATTTCGTTTGAAAATATTTCAGAGTATTTCGTATTAGATTTCATATAATGCCCAAGAAAATATCATCAGTAGATTTAGAGATAATAAGCAAGGCCACATTACTTTTCCTAATTTATTAAGTTAAAAGTATGTACTTTCCAATAACTTCTTCGCTCGAGTGAAAAATTGCTGTAATTCGTGTAAATTGAATACTCCAGTTACAAAATTATTAACATAAAAATAGTGCCGAAGCCGATCAGAATATTCTTTTAGGGAATACTGCAACAAATGTTTCAAAAGATGCCATAAGAAAAAATAGATTTGTGTTACCTTAGATTTGTGTTACTAAAAATAGATTTGTGTTGTGTCTCCAAATTCTCCACAATTTCTTCAGCTTCAGAAGTAGAAAAAAGAAGAAAATTTCTAAGTTGTGGATCAATATTTAATTACGTTTAATCGTGATAACGTTTTCTCAATCAGATGATACTCATATGGGATAAAATTTTTCCTTTGTATCTTAAATTAACTCAATAGGTTCGGTCCTTTAATCAAAAGATCACTTTCAAGATGGTTGAATTGTTTTACGCTGGTCTGGTGTTTGAAACTTTACTATTCACTTTAATTATAGGGTGATGAGGGAAAGTAATGACCAAATTCATTTATTCAACCATTTTGAAATCATTCATTAATTTCCAGCTTTTCTCATTCTTATATATATCAATATAATCTAAGGTATTTTCGTTTATCTTCAAACTTGCACATTTCTCAACGTTTTTAACCAATTTAATTTTGACGTTTAAATTTCTTCTTGCATATTTTCTGTTAACATTGACGTTTTATCTCTTCAAAGTCAATTTTTCTCGATAAAGGAGATTCATTCTTAATTGGTAAAGGTACGTCATATCTGCCATCAGGGTAATTAAAAATTTTCTTAAATTGATCCATTTCTTCCCAAAACATTAATTTCTTACCATCACATTCAAATGGAATGCCTGATGCCAATGGTATTTTGTTGTCTAATATTACAGAATGCTAAGGTATAACTTACATGATTTAGCGTTAACAAAATTATTAATGCTAAATCCTATATGATCCAAATTTATATTTTCATAGTAAATTCTATGGACCTTTAACACAGTGTGTTCACAATTTTTGTTATTTCTGAAACACGTTTTCTTTCCAATTAAAATAATACTCAAGTTTGGTTTTCGATTACAATCGTTACCTAATAAACTATATAACGATTTTCAACATCAACATCAGCTTTCCAAATCTCAAAACATTTGATATTCGATTAAAATTTTCTACTAAAATGTTAAAACCGGATGCTTTCATTAAATTTTTATTCTCAATGTGTTTAGTTACTTTAGGGAACGAATCCACAAAAATTTTTTTGATAACATTGACATATCCATAAAAAGAAAAAGTTTTGTAAATTTTAAAATATTTACTTCATATCCATTATGTAAGCAGGTTAGGATTCGTTACCCAAATCCCATGATTTTTTTTTTCATTTAGTATTTAATTTAATGTTTGTAATTATTCTTTTACTCAAAAAAAAAGCGTTGAGACCCTGTATACACAATAGCCCTAAATATCCTTTCAAAGTTTCGATATCATATTCTAAACTCATTAATAAAATTTTCACTATTGGAATTATTCTATAGAGACTTGTTTCAACTATATCAGTTTCGATTTTTCTATTCCTTTTCAGGACGCATAAAAATGTAATGAATTTTGTTATATTAAATTACATTGATTTTTATCAAAAATTTCTAGTTAAATGACCTTTTGTGTAAAAGTTTTTTAATCAAAAATTTTCTTATCTTCAAATCTCAAATTTTTAACCATAAAACCTTTCCAATTAAGACGATTTTCACCACAACATAAATAATTAAAATGTTGTCTGAATTCCGCTGGTTTCTCAGTCTGTCACTCTTGCCAGAGCAGCTGTGGTAAGCATTCCAAGCAACCTTTCTGTAAAAGTCTTTTTTCTTTGACGTGCAGAATGTCTCCAAAGCCACTATGAGTGAGCCAATACTTATCATATTCAATATTTCTTCTTTTTTTGCTTTTGTTTAAAAAACTCACAAAACTTTTTCAGTGAAAGATCTTTTGTTTTCAAGAGATAACTTTGCTATTTCTGCTCCTTTCTCACGAAAGAAATAAATTCTTAAGGACACGGAAATTCACAAGTGGTGTGAAAATATCATCGTGTTTTTCTTGAGTCTTTTCTGTAGAATCCAAATATTTTAATTCCGTTTCTAAATCATCATATAAGACAGGAAGATCTGTTTGTGTGCATCTAACAGTTGCTTTCATCATTACCATGCGCAGTAGATCTCGCATATAAATTTTGACAAACAATTATTTTCTATCCAATCTTCCCACATAGTTGCTCAATTTCTTTGGAAATTTTCCGCAGCAGCTAAGGAAACAATCGACAACTCTAGCTAATTTCAATTTAGGTGCCATTGACTAAAACAAAATTTAATCTTAGTGGGTAAACTTTCGATGATGTGGATTTTTTAAATTTGAAGTCGAAAGAAGAGAGTGCTTTAGCTTCTCCATCAAATTACAATTCATTATTTGGCAGTTTTATTGCTTTTTCCACAGAAACTTTAACAGGAACTAGTATAATCGTAATTTTTTTCTGTGAATTTTCTTTGTCTTTCTAATATTATGATCGTAATTTCTCTATTGATATTAATTCAAAAAATTTTATTCTTAATTTTGTCTCTTAGAAGGAACTCTCAAATATAAAATGCATTATTTTAAGCACTCAAAAAGAAAGAATGGAACTTTAAATTTTGGTTAACACACATCTAATATAAACAAAATAAAACACTAGAATGTTTTATTCTCCAATGAATTCCATAATTCAATTCTTGAATTCTGTAAGTTATAATTTTTGTTTTCAGATAAATTATAAAAATATATCAATTAATATATTTTAAATTTCCTCTAATGTTTAAAATTTCTTTAAATCCAGGAAAACCGTTATTCTACAAAGCTTTAACAATAACGATGATTAATTGGGATTATTAAGTATGACATGAATTATGATTTAAGATCATAAAGAATTGTTAAAATGTGCTTTTCTCCAATCTTCAGATATGTTTTATTTCCATATTCTAAATGTGAAATTAACCAAATTAACCAGTTGACCACTTATTTTAATTTTTTTCAGTAAAAATTGTAAATGGTTCCATATTCGATCAAGAAATATTATATTTTTAATGCAAGGATGTTATGCACCTAAAGGATATTTTAACTGCATCTGAAAAATTTAAGATTGTGGTCATTGTCATTATTTTATAAAAGTATCAATGTAATGATTCAATGAATACAATTTCTTCTGAATTGTTAGTTAATTATATTTTCTTTTCTCAATGAAGATGCATTAAATTAGCATAAAAATACAAAAATAGTTTAAATAATGTATGTTATTAATTTATTGTTTTAAATGAGAAGTTTTAATTTTCTTTCCTGTGAAGAAAAGTAGTTAAAATTCGTCATTATTTGTAATATTGACTTCACCTGTTCTTTAGCAATCGTAACAGTAGAATCCTGGTTGGACGAACACCCGCGCTTCACTCGCTGACTATTTCATGCAAACGCCTATTGACAAATAGTGGACACTTAACTGATCTTTCATTCTGTTCCTCAATACATGCCCAGGAGAGCTTTTGACTCGCTAGTACCAGTTCTAGTATTTCTACTTCAGATCGAAAGACATCCGTAGAGAATGAAAGTGGAATCAGTCTTTCGAGGTAAGTTTCAATATTACACCATAAGCTAAATTAATTGAAGTAGAAAATAATTTGTTTCAATTTAAAAGTTTTAAATTTATTTATATACAAAAACATAACACATAATGAATATGTATTAACTTCGCACAGTTACATTTTTGAAGAAAAAATCATGTTGGATCTTATATTTTTTTCAAACATGTGGACAACAAGATTAAACATGGGTGTGTTTGGGTTGAGGTACTTGAGGCAAGAGTTTGAGAACTCACAATTTTATTTACACTCGAACAAACGCCAGACACATACAATTAGAGACAAATAATATTGAACACTTTTAAAATAAAAGGATAATCATAGCTTTCGTGGTATGAACTCCAGTCAACCGAAAACGAAATCTCAGCTACACACAGGATTGCGTAACATACACTTCCCCTCTGGGTGAGAGTCAGTAAGCTATCTGATAATTTCTTCTGCTAGGTTGCAGGAGGAAGTATGGTTACAATTTTTTCTTATTTTAAAAAATAGTTCCGTATTCAAAGTTCTGCAAAGGGAAAAAGGTTTAAATATATGTATCCACTTTACACAAATTTTAAACACATTATTTATTGAGAATATTATTTGAGGGAATTCTTACAATTTAAAATTACAAAATTCTACTCTGGATATATAATGTGGAAAAATTATTTCTCAGAAAGCGTAAAGATTTCAAAGAATACCAAAAGAAGCACAAATTTTCATAACTACATATTGCTTTGTTTTTTGATACATGTAGTTTGATACGGCTTCAAAGAAACCTCATGAGGGCATTATTGCGTTAACATATCACCTTTGCATCATGATAACGACGCACATAATCTATCATTAAAAGACATTTTTAGCCCAAATGTCCCCCCAAATTAAATTTCACCAAAATGTGATTTCCAAATGTGATCATCAAAAATGTAATTGATTTTAATTTTCTTTCTTTAATAAAATTTTTAAAAAATAATTAAAATTCTGTATTTATTTATATGAATTTTTTAAATGTTCATGAATCTTAACTCGTAAACCAGTGACAGCTCGTGTATGGACACAACGAAACTGCTTTTCGATATATATATATCTATATACACTCGGTATTATCTATAAAATTCAATAAAATTATTCAAAATTTCTGTAACAGGTTGGTAACAGGCCTATACAGTCATTTACAGTTTTACAATCTATCTATATACAGTTTCAATTAATATTAACATATCTTTAATCTTTTAATAATTCAAATTATTTGTCATTTAATTTATTTAGTGTTTAATTTAATTTCTGTTTTGCATAAGTTTCAACCTTATAATTAAATGTGATCATGAAGAATTTTGAACATTCTAAATAATTTTTTAAATATTTATTGACATATTTCAGTTCACAAAATCACACATTTTTCTGTTGTTTTAACTATAAATTTACTTGTCAAGAGCAAACCCAAATTGTATAAATAATTAAAAGTTTAGTAAAAAAATATTAAATATCTCTTCATTGGACTACCTGATAACTACTTTGTTCTAATAGAATCTGGGCAAAACTGAAATTAGTCATTTTTGTTATATTTATATAAATTATAAATAGAACAAAATTTTATCTTTTTGTTATTTATGTTAGAAATTTTTTTATATAATCATCAAATTGCAAGAGAATTTCAAATGAAATATAAAACGACAATAAAAATATTCTTTTATCTCTAAATTATAAATAAAATAACCTCAAATTAAAAGAGTTCATGATAACCTTGATCTGGTTTTCGTTCAAATAGCATTCGTTTAAGTTGTGCATTTAAATCTTTTGAGTCATTGTCTTATGTTAAATCTGTATCTTTTGAGGTATAAATATTATCTGTGCCATTATGTTAAAAACTTACATAAAACTATTGTGTCTCTTTGATTTCCCTCTCTAAAATCAAAACTGAAAAAGAACTTCGTCTTTATTTCTTTTCAAGTTTGTTATATATATATATAATATATATATATATATATATATATATATATATATATATATATATATATATATATATATATATATATATATATATATATATAATGTTATATATATATGCGTTATACACATATATTGATTTTAGTTTTAATTAATCAGATTTTGAATGAGCTGACAAGTGCTATTGAGTTATAAATAAGCCTGAACAAACCAATAATTTTGTGAAAGTGAATCACACTTAGTTTTTTAAAAGCGTTAGTTCAATATCCAGTTAAATATGTTAATGGCAGATACCGAACATTGAACCCTCATTG